>APFE030827978.1:25850-36723 GCA_000404065.3 Pinus taeda
TTTAGTGAAAGACTTGCCAAGATATTACAAGATTTTATAATTGAGTAAAATATTCGCCATGCCTGGTGAGAAATTCGCCAAAAAATTATATATACATATTATATTATTGATAAAATCGCCTTCCATTTTTCCTATATACCATGGAGATTCGCCCATTTATTATACATATTAATTTGGGGGGGGTTCTTAAAATTTTCTCTATTCCACAGTCACTTGAAGCTCAAGGCTTTGAACTTAGGATTGTCCCAAGCATCCAACTGCTTTCTTCTTGTCCACCACCTCTAGATTCTTTGTCACCTTAGGAGTGTTATCCAAAAACCCCTGAGAGTCCACAGAGGTTTGTCTCATACCCTCTGAATCCATTATTTGATCCTTTTTTGATATCTCCTCAATGACCTTACAGCCCTTACGATCGACCTAGTGTTCCTTTAGAGTTATCTCCTCGTACATCTTAGGTTCCTCCTCGCCAGTTGTTTCCACCCATGGATTCAGAAGGTGAGATTCCAACCTCTTCTCGAGGTCCTCTGAAAGTCTCCGCTACTCACACTCCTTAAGTTGATGAAGAGAAAGAATATAAATTTCGTCCTTAAGGCTTTCCTTTTATGAGAAGAGTTCTGTCTCAAACACTTCCTGAAACCAGCGGACCTATGCTTCCACATGGTTATACAACCTTGTCTCAATTAATTTCAGGAATTCCCAATGCTTCCTCTTTGTAAAAAATTCCTATTTGGTCATCAAATGCTATGCCTACTTCTAGTCTATTTATTCCTAACTTGACCTCCCATATACCTATACAAATTGTCATTACGTCAGTTCCCATTCAACCAACGATTTCGTTGCAACCTTTACCGTCATTTCAACCTTCCATTCAGGTACAACTAATTGTTTCAGTTCATGCATATGTAAGTTCTTCAGTCCCTCTGTCAAGCGGACAAAATGTACCAGTGCCTTATTCACAACCTAGAGGGCATAATCCGAAAATTCCTCTTGTGTTAGGTGGAACCCATGTGAGTGGCTTACAACCTCACATAATTGGAGTCAATCAACCTTATCCTGGTGGTATTCCTACTCAGTTTTTTCATACGGGGCAGGTAATATACAGTATCAACAACCTTATATGGTCCAAATTCCACTTCAACAGTCTTATGTTCCATATGGTTCCCAAGAACTCCAAAATCCACCCTACATTCCACAAGAAGGACCTCATGTGCAACCTGGTCAATCTGCTATTCCTAGTGCATATGGTTAAAACCCATTTGGAACTTACCAATACCTGTAGGGAATCCCTTCAGGAACTATCCAACAATCATTACAGTAGTAGGGGCAACATTTGCACAGTATAAACAGCCTTTGCAAAAGCAAACGCAGTTTTTTCAACAACCTTATCAACCCTTGTATCCACAAGGCCAACCTGGGCAGTAGGAAGGTCAACCCTTGTAGCAGCAAGCTTAACCTATGTACCAACAAGGTCAAACCTTGCAGACAAAATGTCAACCACTGCAGCAGCAAGGCCATTCTCTTCATATCCAGGGTCAGCGGGTGTAGCAACCTTCCAATACATATGCCGAACATAATGTTTATACTCCTTATGGTTATCAATGGTGTATGGCAGGTTAGTATCAAACCTACCCTGGACAAAATCCACCTTATGGTCAAGGTACCCCTCAGTGGGGGAAAAATCAAACCCCCAATGATCAAAATCCGTCACTTTGGGGGCAGAACCCTTACCAACATGGTTGGAATCCACAGGTTGGGCCTCCTCAAAGGCCTTATATGCCTTTTAATCTGAAATTTCCATTTTTTGCTACATTGGAACTTCCTGATGTCTCGAGGCTTACTAATGATCCCATTCTTCATTTGCCTTACTGGCCTCCAATTCCTACGTGATGACATATCATTTATGGTGTTCTTCTAATTCTTACATTGAATATTCTATTTGTCTCCGCCTCTTTCAGCGAACCTTGACAAGTGTTGTCACAAAATGGTATGTTGAGCTTCCTCGATGTACCTATGTAGACTTTAATTATTTGTCTATGGCCTTCCTCAACCACTTTCAGTTACCAGTTTAGTATGAAAATTGGTACCCATTGTCTTACCTCTCTGAAGCAAGATATCGCGACCCATATTTCTGATCATATCCATGAATGGATATGCCGGTGTTATCTCATTAAATTTGAAATTCCTGATGAGTTGTTAACTGAATGGTTCACCAAATCATTCGTAAATAAAATTTCTAAAGACACAGCAATGGGTGGATGTGTTACCAAGGATAAATCTATTGCCCGTGCCCAGTATTTGGACTTAGTCTATTCCCAATCCAGCATGTTATATGAAATGATACCTGATGCTCCAAGGCCATCTTTGGATCTGGAATCTTCAAATTCTCCCAATGTACCACTTGTTGATGGTACACTTGGATTATTGTCTTAGAGTACCACCAAAGCTTATTCAAATTAAAAAATATGTTTCAAATGTTGGTTCTAATTATCCTTTGAAAAATCCGTTGAATCCTAGTAAAACCCCTAAGGTCCATCCCATCCAGTCTACCATGACAAATAAAGCCACAAAAGGTAAGAAAAAGGGAAAAGGAAAAGCTAAATCCAATACCCCGAAACAGGATCATCCCAAGTCATCTATTGATGATTCTTCCAAACAAAAGTTGAAATATCCTTGCCTCATTTGTGAGGAAGACCATGATACCAAGGATTGTCCCCAACACGCCAAAGTTAGTCATTTATTAAAAGGGACTTTGGTTGTTTTGAAAGATCCATTTCCATCTCATTAGACTCAGTTCGTAGACCAACCACAATCCTTTACCTCATCTAGTTCTCAAGTTTACGTGATGATGGTTTCATTGCCTATCTTTGTCGCTACTCGATCGAAATACTATCAAATCCCTCAAAAGAAGATGGTGGAAAAAGAAGCCATTGATATACCTTCTACTTCTACTCCACCAAGTTATGGTCCTCTTCACATTGAGAGACCTAATAATGAGTCCATTCTCTGACCACCTCCCAAAGGTGTATTTCAAAAATCATCCTTTAATTTGAATGCTAGATCTGCTCAACATTATAGTATTGTCGAAGATCTAGCTCAAACACCCTTGGAAATGTATGTTTTGGAAGTTCTCCAAACATGTCCAATGCAATGGAAATCATTATTGTTTGCTATAGGATCCATTGATCATGTTGATTCTAGTTTAATTACCTTCGATCTCGAAAACCATGTTCCTCGTCTTCCTCATCATATTTCTTTAATCATTCAAGTTATTATTAAAGGAAAGATGATCCATCGGACTATCATTGATGAAGGTGCTTCCACCTGCATCATGTTTGTTTCATGTTTGAAAGACATTGGCTCTCCACCCCTTAACCAGCCCCAAAACACCTTGGAGGCCTTTGATCACAGAGGCTCCTGTCCTTATGGTATTCTCAAAATTTTTCCTATCACTTTGGAAGGGAAGACTGTCGCGCTGGAAGTGGAAGTTGTAGACACAAAACTAAATTACAACCTTTTACTTGGGTGAAGTTGGACCCACACCATGTTTGTGTGGTTTCCCCTTTGTTCTGGGTGCTTCATTTTCCTCATGAAAGAAAATTTGTCACCATTGACCAATTATCCTTTTTCTCTTCCCATATGTGGGAAATACCAAAATTCCATATGAGAGCTTGGGGGCAGGCCGTTTCAAATATTTTTCTTTAATGGGAAATTTTTCTCTTCCAACTCTGCATGTCGCCTCAATCCATATGATCTCTTTTTCTACATATCCATGGATTATTCCTTCCCTAGATCAGATTGATTTTTATGGTGATTTCATGCCGCTAAGTCTGTTGGAACAAGCTTATCTTGAAATTGTCTCAGCTTCAATGGTTGCTTCAGAAATTCATGTTGTTTTCAGTACGAACCTGGATACCTATGCGCAATCTCATTGGCTTGGTTCTTGGGATTCCCTGAATCCTTTGAACGAGATATTTCCCACCGACGAGAGTATTGTTGAGGTTATGTCTCTTGACAAAACTCCTTGGAATGATATTCATCATCGTTCCTCATTTCTTCCAAGCCTAAGTAAGATTCCTTCGTGTCTTGAAGCTTTCGTTTCTCATAACCCTGCACATCCACTTCAAACACCTATCTTGGTGCACAAAGCCTTGTCTGAAGCTAATATGGGAAATATTACTGCAACCATGCCACTCGACATTTCCATTAAACCTGGAATTGTGGAGAACATCCACATTGGGGTTTCCTGTTCTCCTGATGAGATCAGGGTTTACACTAACCTTTTTAAAGAATTTATTGATGTCTTCACTTGGTCATATGAGGAAATGCCTGGTATTTATCTAGCTATAGTGGTGCATGAAATACCCATGTATCCTGATGCGAAGCCCATTCGTCAACGAATCTATCCTGTGCATCTTAGGAAGACTGCTACTATTAAGGCAGAAATTGAAAAACTTTTAAAATTTGGTTTTATTTACCCTATCTCATTGAAAAATTGGGTTTCTAACATTATACCTATTACTAAAAAGCAGGGCAGAATTCGAGTTTGTGTTGATTACCGCGACATCAATCGCGCATGCCCGAAAGATAATTATTCCACTCTATTTATTGAACAAATCATCGATGAGTGTGTTGGGAGTGAGATTTTCTCTTTTATGCATGGTTTTCTGGTTATAGCCAGATCAATATATTGCTTACTGATCAACACAAGACTCATCTATCCATGGGGGAATTTTTCCTATAAGAAGCTCCCTATCGGCTTGAAAAACGTTGTTGCTACCTTTGAGAGATTAATGTCATATGCTTTTCATGATATTAGACACATTTTTCAACCTTATCTAGATGACTTACCAACTCATTCTCCTAAGCATCATGACCATTCAGACCACCTTAGAGCCATATTTTTGTGTTGTTGACACTATAATATTCCTCTTAATTCGCATAAATGTGTCTTCTGCGTACAATCCAATCAGATTTTGGGTTTTTTTTTATGTCCCAAGAAGGTATATGGATAGATCCTCTGAAAGTTGAGGCTATTGTTTACCTCCTCCTACGTCACTGCATCAATTGCAAAGTTTGCAAGGAAAGGCTAATTTTCTTTTTTGTTTTGTCCCTAACTACGCTGAACTCGCTAAGGGATTTACTCGTTTGTTCAAAAAGGGGATCCCATTCATTTGGTATGAAATTTCCCAAAAATCCTTCGATGCCCTAAAGAACATGTTCATCAGTGCTCCTTTATTGCATCCACCGACTATTGACGCGATTATTTCCTCTACTTGGCTGCAACCAACAGTACCATTGCTATGCTATTAGTCCATGATGATAACGATGGTAATGAACACTTAGTTTAATATTTATGTTGAAATATTATTGACACTAAAACTCGATATGCTCATGTCGAGAAACCTTCTCTGGCAGCAGTACATGATGTTCAAATATTTTGTCATTATATTCTTCTACGGAAGACCACGGTAATTTCTAACTGCAATCCCGTGACTTATATTTTGACTCGTCAATTGCTTAGGGGGAAATACTCTAAATGGATTGTTATCCTACAAGAGTTTGATTTTGATTTATTTCCGCCAAATCAAAGAAATCAATTGTTTTTTCTGAATTGATTTGCGCCCTTCCTTCCGCAAACGCTTCCACCGATTTTACTGAGCTTATCCCTGATGAAACTTTGTTTCTCATCAACACTCTCTACTTGTGGTGTGGAGATATCATTGTTTATATTTAGACCCAAACCTTCTGATCCCAGTTGTCTTGATCTCACCGACACCACATTTGGCATCAGTCTACACTTTATCGGATTCTTGGTGATACATTGTATCGATTCGGTGTTGACTTTGTTCTTCGCAGATGTCTAACACTTGAAGAGGTTGAACGAGTCTTGAATGACTGCCACTCTAGGGAATGCGATGGTCACATGTCAGGCTACGCCACTGCTCAGAAGATCCTCTGTGCTGGTTATTTCTAGCCTTCCATTTTCAAGGATTATATTTTGGCACTTCAGAAGTGCCATGAATGTCAGATTTATAACCGCAAGCAAGCAACCTCGCCTGCACCCTTACACCTAGTCGTTACCATTGGCCCATTTGCTAAATGGGGCATATATTTCATGACATGTAACCCTATCTTGGTCGAGGTGCATGGCTATACCATCATCATCATCGACTACTTCATTAAATGGGCCGAGGTGATGCCCACATATAATGTAAATGGTATCACTGCTGCTCAGTTCCTCTTCAACCATGTCATGGCCAGTTTTGGCATCCCTCAAACCATTGTCACTGACCATAGATCACATTTTCATTAGTACATGATGGAAGAGTTGATTGTTAAGTCGGGTCTTCACCATGATATCTCAACTCCTTACTATCCACAGGCCAATGGCCAAGTTGAAGCAATTAACAAAGTTCTGATTACTATTCTTCAACGAACCATTGGGAAGCACAAAAAGGATTGGAATCTCATGCTATTCTCGGCTCTTTCGGCTTACCAGACTTCGGTTAAGACAACCACTGGTTTCACTGCATTCCAGTTGGTTTATGGTTTAGAGGCGACACTCATGATTGAGTGTGGAATCGCTTCATTGAAATCAGCTATCGAACTACTTTCTAATACCTCACCTGGAGGAGCGGTTACTTTACCTCAAGAGGCTTGATGAGACCCATCATATTGCTTTGATGGTGATCAAAGCAAAAAATAAACAAGTTAAAGCTCATTTCGATCAAATTGTTTCTCCACGCATTTTTGTTGAAGGTGACTTGGTCCTCCTATATGATCAAGCCAATGATAAGTTGGGAGTTAGGAAGTTAGAACCTATGTGGCATGGGCCATATATTGTAAAACGTGTCTTGAAAAAAGTCACCTATGAGCTAGTTGACTAGGAAGGAAATGCACTGTCACAGCCTCGCAATGGGTTGTATATGATAAAATATTATGCATGAGTTCCCTGTAATTACTTTTTTACATTAGTGTGTGAATTCATTGGTGTGCGGTTTTTATTTTTTGGTGTGATTGTTTGCTTTGCAGACATGTTTTTCTGCTTACCTTGTGTTCCACTCAGTTTGCAGATGTCTTCAAACCATTATGTTGGTTTTACTGATGGTGCTTGTCGTAGCCTACAGAACTTGTCTTCCACGGCTTGGGCACTCTTTGCCCCTGATGGCGAGTTGATCGATTTACAAGGTATTTGTCTGGGATGGACAACTAATAATGTTGCCAAATATAGTGCATTCATTGAACTGTTATCAAAAGCAGTTGCTCTTAGCATTAGAAATTTAGTAGTTAAATTAGATTCACAACTCGTTGTGTTACAAGTGAATAATCATTACTCAGTAAGAAATCCACAAATTTTGTGTATGTATCTACATGTTTGATTACTGGAAAGAAATTTTGATTTTATCACATATCAACCCATTCCATGTAACTTGAATACAATAACACACGCATTAGGAAATTATATTCTTGATAAACATTTGTGTAATTTACAAAACTGATCATATCATTGTGATACATGAACATATAAGTAGAAAATAAAATATATATCATGCATGTCATATTTTTTTCCATCGTAATCTCAAAAAATAAAGTGTTCTAAGACACATGGCTTTCAAAGCCTACAACAGTACAAAAAACAACTAGAAAGGATATTCACCCACATGATGCTCGCAATAACACGAGACCACTCTAATCACTCGGCCTAATAACCGACACATTCTTGCATACACTTCGACTGTATGCCTCTAGTAACGTAGTGGAACATTGTTTATAGTCGCATATTTTGGAATCTCACTGGTGATCACTTCCAGATTGTCTTCCATCTCCACCATGGGATCTACTCCTTCCTCATATGGAGCATCCTCTATTTGACGTGCTACTCATCATGTTATTGGCGACATACCATGAGGCCTTTCTTGTCCAACATCTGCACATTTATCACAATTTAAATATCATATACACTTTACTAAAAAAAACTCATAAAACTTGAAAATTCCAAAAATAATTTTTACCTGCATCAATCCACTGTTCACCCAGTGGCAGAGGTAGATCTGGATCCCAGCTAAAATATGTACCTACATAGGCATATTCATCCACAATGATCAATTGTTGATGCAACCAATTAAAAAACTATGGATGGAAATGCATCTATTGGCCTCCTCCTCCAAGAGGCATGAGTTCACTCCATCTGACCAGCCTCAGATCTTGTGGAGTAGGATTCGGCACCTCTATACATTGATACCAAAATAGGGGCACTCTCTCCAAAAAGAAAGTGACCAAGATCGAACTGAAACCAAATTGCTTCAGGTTTCCCCGCTTACCTTTGGTAAATTCCCTATTCATATTGACCAACAACCCATCACACCAGTTGAACACTTTTGGAGTAAGATAGTCTACCACATACTATAATTGAGATTTTGAAATCTCGCGTAAAGCCTGTGACCTAGCTATATGAGCCATGGTGTGTAGAATCTTCCTCAAGGGAAGATTGTTGATAGTCATTATCTTCACCTTCCCACTCACTGTTGTTTATGCACCGAGGCAATGTCTCTTGATTAGGGCACTAGTACTCTAACCTCCAGGACGAGATCCGAAGGGTTGAACCCTTTCCCCTCTTCTAGACAATCCAGTAATGAAGTAGATGTCCGCTACTTCCAACTCCAATTCTTGGTCTCCAATAATGAAGATCTCTCAATCAACATCCCATAAACTGATCAGGTAGTGTAGCATCTCACTTTGGGCTCTGAGTCCTATGGTTCGGAAGAATTTTAGTAGCCCACAGTTACTCTAAGCATTCATGAATTCTGGAACTTGGGCAGCTTGGTGATATTCTACCTCATGGCCTCTCTCCTTCCATTCAATGACCATGTTGTCAAAATTTCCGGCAAAACAACCATTAAACATCAATTAAAAGCTTTTCAATGGATAAATACTCAAAATTTTCACTATAAGGGGAAGCTTTTCATCAAATATTCCACCCTACGCCCATCGCATCTATTTTCATGAAACCCATGATGTCAGAGTGAGAGCCTTTCGGGCTCAGAGGTGACCATTGCAAGTCCGACAAGCAAGCCTGCAATGATCACCCCCGCTATAAAAAATTGAAAATCCTTCCTTATGGCAAGCAAAAACCCAATAAAAAGGCATGAAAACACAATGAAATGAAAGAGAAAAGGCAAAGCTCTTACCTGTACTTGACGGTTCATGAAATGATGCCCTGGATCTCCCACACTACTCACCTGAAAAATCGAAGAAAATGGGGTAAAATGCACTCTCCAATTTACTCCAAGTGAAATGGTCAAAATGTTTACTCTTTGTCTATTTATAAGTTTTTAACTCATTTTTTGCCAATATTTTATTATTTTTCTCGATATCAGTGATGTGTAGTTATCTTTTTGCAATTACAGGTACTTTTTGGTGGATACAGTGATCATTTTTTAATGATTCAACAAGTTTTTGTTTTATCTCTTTTTCAAACTCATCAAAAATAAATGAAAAACGAACCCCCCTCGAGTCATCTTTAAGATCTTTTTTGACTCTTGAAACATGAAAATATCACTGAGTACTTATCTTTTCGAACTTGTTAAATAAAATTATTTGACGTCGTATCAGTATACATTTACCCCTTTTTGGGGCTGAGATTGACTATTTACGAAAAGGGTACACCTTGGTCATGGTCAAGAGATTCTCTCAAATATTTTTTTCTAGCTTTTCAGGTTCAAGGGACAAATTACGAAAAGGGACATGATGGAGTTTTCTTTTTCATATCTTTTTCAAACTCTCTAAATATGAAAAAGACACTGAGTTATCCTTCCATCAAGCTCATTAAAAATTTACGGAAAAATACTCATACCATGATGAGACCGATTTTCTCCTTACTGGGACTTGTAAAATTTACCAGGATGGATTCATTCGAAAAATGAACTTATATGACAAGCACACGTTATCCCCTTCAATATTGTGATAAAAAATAATTGGGGTACTTGCTAGAAATTGTGGGGAAAATGAAAGTGAAACGTCCTTTGTATAGGCAGCATGCCACTCTTGAACATGACACGCATCTACTTCTTGTGTCAGGTTTGGGATATCCTTGCTGGGTTTGGGTGATCCATTTTGCCTCTCATCTGACAATTCCATTTCATCATCATGACCCTTGGTCTTATGTTGAGTTAGATGTTTCCACTCTCTGGATTTGTGTCATTGATGTTCAAGAGAAGTCCCATCTGTAGTATATTACCTATACATTGTCTGATCGTTTTCTACAATCTTGGATCCTATTCATTTAATTGCACTTTATTCCTCATTTCGTGTCAATGATGTGGGACTCATAATGGCCCTCCTTCGATGGGTCACTTCCTATAGACTTCAGCTCATTATCCAGGAAGATGACTTAGAGACTCCCTTTCAGTACCTTAGAGCTTGCATGCCTTAATGGCAAGTTCTTTGCATTCGACGATAGGTTTTCATCATTGGAATTCAATCAGATGATTCCACGAGTGTTCGACTTCAGTTTCATTCTCCGCATTCACAGATTGTATTGTCCTACCTTGAGAACCATTGTCATTATTGGTGATTTCTCTCATGTTTGTTAAGAGTCTACATCATTGGTCGATAATTAGGTGGTTTTCTATCATGTTCGACTTCGACACATTCATTCGCATGTTAGATTTTGTACTTGGATTGGGTTGGGATGGAGCACAAGACCCTAAGTTTTGTCTGATGTGACTCAGGTTGTGTGGAGTTATGTGTTGTTCATGATTGTACACATGTTTCTTCTATATGGATGGTTGTGACCATACTGTGGGACTTTACATTTTTGATGATCCTTCTCATTCAGATGGTTGCACCCATGCCATGGATCTTTTTCATAGTC
>APFE030827978.1:37360-59097 GCA_000404065.3 Pinus taeda
AAGTGTCAGAGGGGAAGCTTCTGGAAGATTCCATGATCTTCCACCTCGCAAATTGTCCCTGCCATTTATCCATTCCCGACCATCACACCATACAGAGGGGCCATTCAGTATGCGTCACACCCTTTACACTGGGAAGGTGATATGCATCGCACCCTCTGCACTGGGTATTCAGTATGGTCCAGTTTTGACCATTTCTGAGCAGTTTTTAGTGGAGAACTTCTGGGAGATGATGTAATCAGCTAACCTTGTTCCTTTAGGCTATGAAGAAACACTTTTAGGGACTTAGGAGCCCTTAGTTTATGGACATTTATGATTGGGGTTAAAGTGCCCAAAAATGTCTATAACAGTTGCCCCCTAAAGCATGAGGTCGTTAATCTTTTGATGTCGGGTGAAATTCTTTACCATGAGGACCCAAAGTTTTTTCGAGTTGGGAGGCGACCTGTAATAAGATACAATACAATACATTATCTTGACAACATTTTTTTCATGATCTAGCTGAGGCGGGCATTCCCATGCTCAGCTTTATAAATTCATTTTCATGTACATAGGACAGACAATCATCTGTGTGGTAGACTGATGATTTAGACTCATCATCCTTTGATTCAGATAATCATCTGTTCGGAAATGATGTACATTTGATGTCTTTATATTCCTGAATATATCGCAGCCTGGATGGATGAAACTAGATCTGGGGTCTTCAAGATCGTTCAATCTTCACTTGGAGTACAAGTCGATCCATGTGAAAAAATTTCTGAAGTCGAACATGGAAAGACATCGCCTAATTACCAGCCAATGATGTAAGCTGTTAACAGGCGCGAGAGGAATCACCTGTTACAGTCGGTCTGGTCAGTCCTCCATCAGAGATCAAAACTTTTTATGCATTTCATTTTTAGGTGTCCCGCTCCATTTACTCAGTTGCATTCCACTAGGGGCATGCCATAATCTAACGGAAAAGGTCATGCTAGTCACTTCCCCTCATGTCTAGCTCCTGCTAGCTCAGGTCTTTTGTCAATAATCACTAAAGTCCATGATAGTCAAGGTCTGGTCGTTTAAAGGACAAAAGTCATTTTCAATAGTTAGGTCTAGGGATTAATAAATTTGGTCTTCAAACATGTCCAAAAAAGCCATGCAGGCCAGAGTGAGGCCCTTACACAGTTATGATTCAGAGAGTTTCATCGTCATGTGGATAGACTTCGACTCTTCTTCAAAACTCTATTTTGAAGAAAAGTCAAATAGTGACATTGGTGATAAAATTTTCAAAAAAGTCATCAGTTGATTTCTTCAGATGCAGTCATGGTTTCCGTGGCCAAATTCCTTGTCATGCAATCCCTGCAAAGACTGCCGAAAATTTCATCATTTGAGCTAAAATTTCAAAGGGAAAAGTGAAATTCAGTGTTGCTTTAAGTCAGTGAAAAAGTGTCAAAACATAAAATTAGAAAAATGGGTTTTTGAAGAAGAAAAAATTTAACCCATGACTTCCAAGCCTTTATATACAAGTTTCCACCAAAATCAAAGTCATTGTGCTAATCAAGGTCATAGAGAAAGAGTGCAAAGTATTGGAGAGTGAAAAGCACGTGTTTGAGTGAGTTGGAGGCAGTTTCCAGGAGTGCGACACATACACAAAGGGGCGTGGCACACACAGAGGGATTGGTGCACACAGAGCCACCCCTCAGTGCATTTTTTCAATGGGCGCGGTGCACTGGGTTTAGCGCACGGGACACACCCACAAAGGGCCAAAACTGTGCCAAATTTCCTCAAATTTCTTGTGAAGCCCCTCAAATTGACAGGTAGGCTCTATGTCATCGCTTTCTCATCAAAGTTTATGAATGTTATGGTGGTTTATGGCTATGTTTAATTGCCAAAAAAATCATAAAACCAACCACTCAAAAAACATCAAAACCATGGTGGCTAGGGTTGAAAAATTGTGGTGTTAGTGCCAAGGTTCCATTTCACTCCTCATTTTTCCCTTGCTTGCCATTTTCCCTATCCCCCTTTTCTCATTTTTCCTATTATCCCTACCCTAAAACACTACCAAGCCCTATTCCCTTTCCCCTCCTCTTATTTGTCAACATAACACCCCAAATCCCTACCTTGTCAAAATCCAAAAACCCTACCCTATCAAATACGCAAACCCCCCTACATATCCCTAAACAAACTTCTCCCCCAAACCCCTATTCCCATCATATTAATCCCCTCCTAATACTCCATTTTTTCATTGTTCCCCTTGGTGGCAGATCTCACAACAACACCTAGCTTCACACCATCATCAAAGGGCAGCCCAAGTACAGTACACACAGCAGTCATGGCATCAGAGCATTCATCAGAGTATGAGATGGAGACCTAAAGTGATTCTTCCTCGGAAGAACAGGCTCCCAGGAGACATCACAAGAGTGGCAAACATGTTAGGGATGAGCCAACCACCCTCACTGAATTGCAGGCTTGCCCTCTTGCCATGTCATGCTTCCAGCACCTATCATGTTTTGAATTTTGTCAAAGGGTGGCTAGTGTTAGAGTTCATCATGAGTTGGCCCATCTTTTTGTGCTTCACCTACATGGAGGTTAGTCTATCTTGGCCAGGGTCACCTTCACATTGACACCCGAAACTATATCAATGGCAACCGGCATACCAAATGTTGGAGAATAGTGGCATAAGAAGAAGAAGGTGGATAGGCAACACTATGAGCCTTACATCAAGGCCAGGTTCTTGAGGCAGCTCACAAGAGTCTTTCCATTCAGACACTTGAAAGATGAGTATGCTCTGCTCATGAAATTGATCATGAAGTACTTCAGCTGTGAGGGGAGGTTCTCTCGACTATATGCCTATCACATCAGATTGCTCATGCACTTTACCAGGGTGTGGATGATGAACCTCCCATTTTTCATTTGCAGGAACATATAGAAGATTAACACCTTCATGCGTCATAAGACCCCTCAGCAGCAACTTAACAGTGTTTATCACTTTGCTCTTATCTGGATTTTGGTGGATCATAAGTTGGGATTGCAAGGCATTGCTTGGGAGGACTTCATCTCCCGTGACCTCTTCAACACTTCATAGGTACTATCAGAGGCATAGCATGAGATAGGTGGTCCTTCTCATCAGTATGAGCACCATGAGACGACGACTATGCCAGTATTCGTGACATATCAGAGAGGTAGTAGGCACTTGTTTGCAGCGGAAAAACGAGTGTTATCTCCACTCGGGGTGGAAGGGGCCTTGCTTCCGGCATCAACTACACAGGTACAGGAAGATGGCAAGAGGCCCATGCATGACGAGGGGCCATAAGGTGAAAAGGAGGTCGACTTCATCTTCATTTAGGATGATGATGAAGATGTGGCGAGTGCCAAACTTAGGATGACCATTCAGGAGCAGAACATAGATATCCAAGACTTGTCACTCAATGTGGAGAGGGCCAAATGGATCATCAGGTATTTGGAGTAGAGGAAAATGCAGCTTGAGGACCAGCATGAGATCATGGAGCTGCAAAGCATCCGTGAGAATCGACAAGCTACCCAGCAAAGGAGGATCGAGCTCACTACCTTGGAGCAAGAGATAAACAATGACCATGAGTCCTGGCTAGAGCAGATCAACATCCACCTTGAGAGACTGCTGGAGAAGGCCAGCAGAGAAAAAGCCATACTGAGGAGGATGGTTTATCATTACAGGGCACGAAACATGAGTGCGAAGGCTCAGATAAGGAGCTTGAAGGCAAAATTGAGCAAAGAAACAAAGAGGCAAAAGAGGTGAAAAGAGAAAGATCAGCTTTGAATCTTGGCTGAAGCCTCTGTGGCCCAGCATTGTGCCTCTTAGAGAACCTCCAGCCCAAATTTCAAGAAATTTGGGGCAATTTTGGTCACATGGAATTTTTTTGGTCAAAACACAGGTTGTTTCTCCTTGTGCGCTTAGAATTGGGAGCTCCAAATTGGAAATGGCTTTCATTTTTGGATTCAACATGCAAAATCACGACTTCTGGTGCTTGGACAAGAAATTTGGGCATGATTTGAGTCTCCATGAGGCCAAAAACACCCAAAAAATGACCTCTCAGCCCCTATTTTGACACACAGGAAGCAGTCTTGGGAGAATGAAGATTTGGAGGGGAAAATGAGCACCAAATTCAGAAATTCTACTTGGGTTGGAAAGTAGACAGGCTAGGCTTTCCAAAAAGCACACTTGGGCACATTTTGGACTCCTGCAGGTGCCTCAAAACAGCCTCCAAAGTGGCACGACACATATAGGGAAAAAGGCCAAATTCACCTCTGTTTCGTGAAATTTCGATTCGCGACTTTCCACAAGTGGGCCTGCTCATCTACATTTCACTTTTTCAGCACCTAAGGTGGAATTTAAAGTATTTTCACTAGAGGATGGCTTCTATCCAAGTGGCAAAGGAAGGCGAGCAGTCACCCAAGCCATTTGTCATCTTTGTGACGTTGCACCTATAGCTAATGGTTGGCTTTCCATCTCCATTTTGTAATGATTTAAGAAACTCCCCAACTCTTGGTCGTTCTATCTCCTCATGGCATGTTCTATTTATTGTATGCAAACCATTTGCAAATGGTTAGCTGGTTGGCTTGTAATTTCTGGGAGATTGTGGGAAAGAAACTCTGTTTCTTCATTGTATATTTTGACAGAGGATTAATGAAAGGCAGCGGCTCTGTTTCATGAGATTCATGTGGTTGTGAGTGTAGCAAATGTGTTTTTCCTTATGTTTCATATGTATTTCGTTATGTTTCATAGTTCATTCATATTCATTTTCAGTGAAATTTTCTAAGTAAGATAAGGTAGAATTCATTTTTTTGCTCTACCTGTGGGAAAGTTTCACGTTGTGTGGTTTTCTTCTATTGAAAAGGATTCATGTACTTATGCCATTTTCAACCTCCTAAGAAATCTCTCCATTCCACGTTATTTCAAACTAAATTGCTAGACTTTCCACCTGTCTTGCCTCATGAAGTAATCTGTGCCTTTGTATTAAATTCTCTGCTCATTGTTGTCTGTTGGTCCCATACCATCCCAGAAACTCAGTCATTCATAAAAAATTGCTTCTTGTATCCATATTTACTTACTAACCTAAGATCAATATTTCACTGTAAGTCATCTCAGACTATTTCGTTTACTTATTCACTGAGCGTGACTCGGAGAGAGCCCTCTCTTGTTCTGGTAGGGCTAGCTACGAGACTGAGCGTGGTTTGTGGTTACCCTGAATTTCGCTTTCCTTCAGCCTAAGGTAGATTTAGGTGCTAACATAGTGGCGACTCCACTAGGGACGTGAAATCAAATCCTCTTACTTCTTATTAATTATAAGCTTCCGAAAGATAAGTTTAGGATTTGATAGGCTGAGTAAAGCTGGTTGTGTCCTTTGATTTTTCTCAATAGCACACTGGCTTCTAGAAGATATACCAGAGCTAATCCAGATCCAGATCCTCCGCACATCTACGAAAATCCCAATTTGATTTCAAGAATTCGTCGTCAAGAAATCTCTATATCTCCCATGGTCAAATCCCATTCATGCCCAGACATTTTTGAGTATATTGAAGAGCTAGATTTTGATGAGCAGTTTGAATTATCGTTGTTCGAAACCAAATCCGAAAGAGTGGTTGACTCTACTATCCACAATCCACAGTTTCTTGTATACTTGGAGACGGAAAGGGCTAACTGGTCGATTGATAACTACATTGTAGCTCAGCTTCAAACTCCAATTGCTAGCCCCTTACAAACTGTGCACACTCCTCCAACACCTCCGAGGACAAATCCACCGAGAGTGATGGCTGCCCATTTTGCACCCCTTGTTCTGCCTCAAGTTTTAGATGATATGCCCACAGATTATCAAAGCAAAATCCTACTTTTTGATGGCACTCCTAATAGCATTACTGCTCAGCATCATGTGGACAGAATGGCAGACTTCTATGAACTTCATGAGGTCGATGCGGAGAATGTGGCAATGAGACTTTTTGTACGAACATTTGCAGGTGAAGTGAGGAAATGGTTCAAAGGTTTTCCGGTTGCACACATCGCTACCTTGGCTAACCTACAAAGACTATTTTTAAACTGTTGGGAAGTGAAAAAGAATCCTCTTCAAATTCTGGCCGAATATGGGCAAATCAAAAGAAACGTTAGTGAGTCGGTCCAAGACTATTGTATTAGATTCAATTCAGTTTATAACGAAATTCCAGATCATCTAAGGCCACATGTGGGACTACCATGGTGAAGTTCCTGGATGGTTTTGATGCTAACATGGCTTATCAATTAAGAGAGAGAGAACCGGCCACAATGGAAGACATGCAGAAGATAGCGATCAATGTTGAAACAAATCTACTGACCAAGAGGGCTAGAGCAAAAGCAGAGAAGAAGGTCACCGCAAAAGAAGAGTCTTCCTCGGTAGATCAGCTACTTCGGAAGGTATAGCAGATGCTTGAAACGGTGAAACTTGACAAACCTGAGCCACAAGTTAGAAATCCTAACTTCTGTGGTCAGCAACAACCACAATATAGAATAAGATAAAGAGATCAGCAAGCCCAAGAGCAGATAGCACAGCAGCCAGTACAACCACCTTTGCAGCAAAATTTTGTACATGGACCAAAGTCAGATGAGGACAGGAATATAATAGGTGAAGAAAACCACCTCTTTACTTCGAATGATTTTCCTATTTATCTCACTGAGGAGGAGGAGTATTCAGAAAGTTCGGATGTACACAAAGATGTAGATTTCATTCTAGCAAATGATACAGTCTTGGAGGAAGAATCAGATGAATACCAAAGAGGCTATATGAATTCTCTGTCCACCCAATAGCAGCGATATTCACTTAGAAACAGAGATGTTCCGGTCAAACCAATTCAGAAAAGGAAGGATGTTGAGGCATCAAAGAATGATTCATCAGTTGCACAAAGGAAAGGAAAGGAGGCGGTTGATCTGGAGAGCAGCAAATCACCATCGGTAGAACAATCACATCAGCAAGTTGCATCGAAAGAAGAGGAAAGGAAGTAAATCCCAGTCAAAGAGGTAGAAAAGATTCCCTCTTTTAATTTAGAGAATGAGATTTCTAAATTAAAGGTATCCATCCCCTTGACTGAAATAATGAGGAACAACAATTATAGAGGACAGGTATCTAAAATGTTGAATTTGGACCCAATGTCCGACATGGTGAATGTCGAAGATGATCAACCTGAAATGATTTTTGGGCCAGCATCGAATGGTGAGTCTCCTGATAGTGAGGTGCCACCTTTTTATATCAGTTTAAGATTGCATGATTTTGTGTTACATAACGCCATGCTCGATTCGGAGCCTCTCACAATCTCATGCCCAAGGCTATCATGGATAAGCTTGGTCTGGACATCACCCGACAATGCCATGATCTCTATTTGTTTGATTCCAGCAGAGTAAGATGTATAGGACTCATCAAAGACTTAGTTGTGAGTCTGGATCAGCTCCCAATGAAGAATGTTTTGATGGACATTGTTGTAGCAGATATTCCTCCCAGGTTTGGCATGCTTCTTTCCAGGTCTTGGGTAGCTAAATTGAAAGGGACACTACAGCTAGATTTCTCCTATGCAACGATTTTGGTGTTTGGCCAAATGAGGAAATTGTATCGGGAACAAAAAATGAAATACATGATCACAAACAAGGAGAAACCGATAAATCATCCAATTAATTATGTACATACAGATTTAGAGTCTTTTGTTTTGTATTCAGATAGTTTCAATGATATCGATAGTCAGTTAGTAGAAGCAGATGATAACAACATGATATCAAGAGTCATATTTTAAAGCCATTGGAAATTGAGATAAGGTAACTAGACCTAGTTGAACTAGTCGGAACCACCATTCCAAATGGAAAAGGAGCTGCTTTAAGGTCCGGACCGGGTGGTCACCCCCCATGTTGTTGCAGCGATTTTCGAGGCTTCAACAGGAAGATAAAACTGCAAGAAAACAACCAAAAGAAAATGCTTGGGTGCACAGGGCTACTACCAAAGGTATTGAATTTGATTTTCATAATGAAAAGGAAACATTTATGGAGGTGAAGAAGAGCTTTGTGGATTTGAGAGCTTCCACATCAAAGAATCAAAGTGTACGAACCGAGAAGTCTAAAGAATCCATTGATGCGTGGGAAACAAATCCTTCATTATTAACATCCTTCTTATAGACCTGCACAAAGCTCTTACGAGACCAGAAAGTTGTGGAGGGACTACAAGAATTAATAGACAACTACACTGGCAAGGGTAAGCTACTACTTGAATAGCGCGCAGTGCATAAAGTAGACAAAAGTAAGAAAAGGATTGGTTGGGGATGAGATTGACGGCACAAATCAAAGAATTTGAAATGGACCGAGTGATCCCAGTTTTGGGATCTGATGTGACTATTTGCCTAAAAAAAACTGGGAAAGAATGGGAAATTCAACGCTACAATGATCCCCAATTCAATTGTGAATAGTGAACCAACATAAGATTATTCCTATGGTACACTTACATGGAATAATTGTAGACATTGAAGGGGTGTGTGCTATAGCTTATTTTGATGTAATCAAAATAGTGGATGATAGTAATCCCTACCTGATGTTGCTTGGAATTGATTGGACATTTGATATGAATGTGATCATCAACCTAAAGAAGCGCAACACGATGTTTGAGAAAAAGGAACTAAGATTCATTGTTCCCTTGGATCTAGCTGAGGGTGTGTGATATACTGAACCAGTCTAAGATTACTATGAGGCGGATGATATTGAGCATATATATAAGATTACTGTGTGGAATGAGGATTGGATCAATCATACGACAGATGGAAGAATTACTTGGGAAAAATATAGTTCCTGCAACTTTGATTCAGATGAGGAGCTCGAGCATTAGAAGAATAGACTGCATGAAGTATCAAGACAGTGAGGAAACATACTTACTAAATCACTTTGGTGTATATCCTCTAAGGTACACAATTTCCCATATTATGATGGCTTAGAAGATGTAAATTTGTTTCTTGATAAATTTGAAAGGGATGTACCTGAGGAGCATCAGTTCCAGGCATTAGACATTGCGCTAAGAGCTACGCCTACCAGATGGTGGGGTACACATAAGAATAGTTTTGCATACTAGAAGGAGTACTGAAGGATGATGAAGTTGTGATTTGGTTATGCAAATACTTACACTACTGAAAAATATACAGGGAAGGATGATCTGTATGAGCATCTAGCTCATTGGATGATAGCATGGGGAGAGGAACCATACCCTGAATGGGTACATATATTCTGCCATACCTTGGATACCATTATGATGAATTGGTATTTAGAAACAAAACTGAGACATGGAACCATGGAATAAGACATTCTAAAGGAAAGCTTTCTGCTAACATTCATTTTTGAGGACATATTTGAGTGTATTGATGAAGCATTACAGGAGATCAATGTTGCAATATTCATAACCCATGTAGAGCCTATCACATAGGTACAACCTGGCTAGAGTACATAACTGCACCATGCTCTAGAATGTTATAATGTTACCACAAAAGAAGGTGAGGAAGACCCCAAAAATATATGTATCCCTGAATCAGAAGGACAACGCAAACTCATTGGGCCTAAGGTAGAGGTGCCTGACATTTCAAAATCATTAAATACCAAGCAAGTAAACATTGGGTCTGAAGCGCAACCAAAGTTCATGAATATAGGTGATTACTGGGATGAGGACATAGTTGAAAAGGTCGTGGAGTTATTGCGGGAATATCAGGTCTTGTTTCCAACAAATTTATCTTATCTAAAATGGATAGTAGGTGATACGGGTGTTATGAAGATCAATCTAAATCTAGATGAGAAGCCAGTAAAGTAGCACCCATACCGATTGAATCCTAAATATAAGGAAAAGGTGCACGAGCAATTGGATAAGATGCTCGCAGCAGGAATTTTGAGCCTGTAGAAGAATCAGACTAGGTTAGTCCTATGGTGGTTCAAGAGAAAAAGACAAAGGGCGAAATCTAGACCTGTGTAGATCTCAGAAAATTGAATGATGCTTGTGTACAAGATCCATTCCCTATGCCATTCACAGATGAAGTCTTGGAGAATGTTGGTGGTCAAGAAGCTTACTCTTTTACAAATTGATTCTAAAGATATCACCAAATCAAGATCATGCCAGAAGATCAAAGTAAGACTATATTTGCCACAGAATAGGGCTCTTTTCAGTATACAGTTATGCCCTTTGGACTCAAGAATGCCCCTGCGATCTTTCTGTAGAAATTTACAGGTTAAGTTCCTCAGATAAAACACCAAAGGACACTTCTCACAAATGGATCATAGATCAATACACCAGTATTCTTGATGTGGTTAAAACTCTCAAAGAGGGAAACAGTCCACGGCCTGAGCCAATGTAGCCACTTCAAGCAATTTATTAATGTAAAATAAATAAAATTTACATAAGCTTCTCTCATGAATGGTCACCCTACAAATGACCCTCTATGCTCTTTAAATAGAGATCATGGACCAATCGGGTGTTAAGCCACGGATCAAGTGTCAATAATACCGAGGAGAGAATGAACCACTGGATCACTTCATGTCTAGAACATATCATGACCGTCAGATTGTAAGTTAAAAAATTACATAGTAAAGAAACACACTTTACCTAACTCTACATTAGACCAGGTTATACTTAACTTTTTCCTATGTGTTGGAATATCCTAACATCCCCCTTTAAGAAAAACTTGGGATAGCATTGAAGGATGTACAAATATAACACAATAGGAGAAGGAAGGAGACATTAGAGCCTATCCCCCCTTAGTGACAACTTCGTGAACTCCAACCATAAAGCGAAGTTTAGTAAACTTTGCCTTTGTGAGAGGCTTTGTAAAGATGTTTGCAACTTGATCAAAGGTTGAAAAATATTGCACTTCAAGAACATGGTCATGAATTAGATTTATGATGAAGTGCATGTGTAGTTCAATGTGTTTTTTGTGCTGATGTTGGATTGGGTCTTTGTATAGTTGAATGGCACTTTGATTATCACACCAAAGTTTTGTAGTATGTTGCTACTGAAAGCCGAACTCTGATAGGATCCGATGAAGCCACAGGGCTTCCTTACTAGCTTCTATGGTGCCACAATACTTTGCTTCTGCTAAAGAAAGAGAAATGGCACTTTTTTTCTTGCAAGCCCATGTAATAGGTCCATAACCAAGAGTGAACACATAACCTACAGTAGACTTCCAATCATCAAGGTCACCAGCCCAATCGGAATCAGTGAAACCAACCAATAGAGGAGATGCTTCTGAACTGTAATGAATCCCAAACTGAAATGTACCTCAAACATAAAAAAGTATTCTTTTAGCTACTTCCCAATGAATTTCATGTGGATTTTTCATAAACTGAGCAACAAGGCCAACAACAAAGGAAAGGTCCGAACGGGTATGGGTCAGATACAAAAGTTTTCCTACAAGTTGATGGTATAAGGTAGCATCAACTTCAGGGGAAGTACAAGTGACTGAAAGTTTGGCTCCAGAATGATAGGGAGAAGGGGCTGGCTTATAGTCTTCCATGTGAAAGTGGCATAGAAGATCATAGGCATACTTGGACTTGGAAAGGGAAATACCTTCCTTGGATTGCAAGACTTGAAGACCAAGAAAATAAGGAAAGTGTCCTAAGTCTGTCATTTCAAACTGCTTTTTAAGGCTAGACTTCACATGGTCTATAAGGCTGGGATCACTACCAGTAAGGATAAGATCATCAACATAAATAACAAGAATGATAAGAGACTTACCCACTTTCTTGGTGTAGACAGTATTGTTAGAATGACACCTAGAAAAGCCAGTATCTAAAAGAAAGCTATCCATTTTGGCATACCAAGCCCGAGGGGCTTGCTTGAGACCATAAAGGCATTTCTTAAGCTAACATACAAGGTTGGAGTCTGTTTGTATAAAGTCAGGAGGTTGTTCCATATGGATTTCTTCATGCAAGTCCCCATGCAAGAAGGCAGATTTAACATCTATATGATGGACTTCCCATTTGAAATAGGTAGCAAGGGAAAGAACAAGGTGGATAGAGTTCATTTTGGTAATAGGGAGAATGTTTCAGTATAGTCAATGCCTTAAACTTGTGAAAAACCCTTAGCAACAAGACAAGATTTATGTTTATCAACTTTTCCATCTGGTCCAAACTTGGTTCTATAAGCCCATTTGCATCTAACAAGTCTTCGTCCCTTTGGAAGAGGAATAATATCCCATGTATCATTTGCAAATAATGAATGATATTCTTCATTCATAGCTACATCCCAATATAGATGGCCTGAAGCTTCTGCAAAGGTGTCAGGATCATAATTCGTTGAAGCTTGAGCTAGTAAAGAAGAGGCTTTATCAAACTGAGAACGTGTATGTCGCTAATATGTAGGATCATCGCAAGAGCACTTGTTGCATCCCGAGTAGCACGGACCCATTTTGGAAGCTAAGGATCTGAAGGAGGGTCCTGATAAGATGGGGGAGGATTGTCATCCTCGCTATCATCATATGAAGAAGAAATATTTTCAGAAGTAAAAGGGATAGAGAGAGTTGGCACATCCGCCGAACTAGGCTCGTAGGCTAATATATTTTCAGCAAACTTTACATCTCTTCTAATGATAACATTTTTGGACTTGAGTGAAAGAAGTTTATATCCTTTGACATCTTCATAATATCCAACAAAAATATATTTTTCACTCTTAGGTTCTAAAGCTTTATATTTCTCATCTGAAATATGGGCCCATGCTTCACTTCCAAAAACATGAAAGTGACTTATATCTGGTTTAATTGAGCTCCATGCTTCTTCTAGAGTGATATTATTTAAAACCTTAATAGTGGTGTGATTTACCATGTAATTTTCACAGTTAATTGCTTCTGCCCAAAAATTAAGACTAAGTCCTTTAGATTGAAGCATACAATTAGCCATTTCCTTTAAGGTGTGATTCTTCCTTTCAACTACACCATTTTTTTGTGGAGTACATGGAACAGGATGTTGCATTTTAATTCCATGCTCGGTGCAAGAGTTGATGAATTTGTTGTTAACATATTCTTCGCCATTATCAGATCTTAGCTTAAGAATTTGATGTCCAGATTGTTTCTCGACAAAGGCCTTAAAGACCAAGAACATGTTAAAGACTTCACTCTTGAGTTTTAAGAATTATATCCAAGTGTGTCTCGAGAGATAATCAATGAAAGTTAAGAAATACTTGTAGCCAGAGAATGAAACAACTCAAAAGTGGACCACATAAATCACTATGCACAAGTTGTAAAGGGGTTGAGGCGTGCCAAGAGGCACATTTTTCAAAACTATCCCAATGATGTTTTCCGAGTACACATCTGGAACAAGCACCATCTCTGCAAGATACCATAGGAAGACCTGGACACACCATATTTTCTTTACATATATTTTAAAGGGAGTGATAGTTTAAGTGACCAAATCGCTCATGCCAAAGTTTGTTCACTTCATCATTATGAGAAAAAAATACCAAGGGAAGAGTTGATGACCCAAATTTTCTAAACTTATACAACCTTGTAGAATCATCAACAATTCCAGTCGCTAAAATTTGTCTAGGATCTCGTAGGTCCTTAATTACAACATCATGAGGTGAGAATTCAACGATTTTACCTTCACCTGAATTAGTTATATTTAGTACATAACCAAAATGACATGCTTAACAACCACATGCAAAAAGTGTTATTCCTGAAGATGAAGTTTAATTTGAAGAGTTCTCCAAATGGATGTTATGTTTTTTCATTATTGCTTCCAAGGTTTCCATCTTCTTAAAGAATTTGGATTCTAAGTGGTGATCTCGATTACAAAAGTTGCAATGTATATCAATATTCTTCCCTTTGTTTTTATTTTCCTTATCATTTTGATGAATTTATTTTTCATTTTGAGACTAAAATTGCTTAGGACCCTTGTTTGGTTTAGGACCATTCTTTTTAGGATACTGCTTCTTAGGATTCTTTGAATTTGATTGTTGTTGGGTGGCTACGAATTTCTTAGAAGAGTTTCCAAGATTAATAAGACCAAGATGTAAGAGTTTTTCTTGTTCTCTTATTAAAGAATCACAAAAGGCATCAAAAAAGAGGGACTTGAGATCTTGTCCTTGAGAAATAAAGGCTTCTCTAGTAGAATGGAAGGTGGAAACAAACATAGAGTAGGTTGGTCCCAACTTAGTAAGAATGGAATAGATAAGGCTACCATCTTCTTTCTTAACCTTAACACCTTCCAAGAGAATTCTAAGGGTCTTGAACTTGGACAAAAAATATTCAATAGAAGAAAAATTAATTGGGGTCCAACGTAAGCAACTCATTTTCAAGTTGATGGGCTCTAATTTCATTTTTAATTCCAAAAACTTTAGTGAGTTGTTTCATTGCTTCATTAAGGGTATCAAGTTCTATGATATGGAATCTAAGGTTTAGAGAAATAGACATCCCTATCAACCCACGTGCTTTATCTTGTCTATTTTCCCATTTAGCTTCCTTATCTGTTTCTTGGCCTGAGGTTACTCTGTAAAGACCTTTACTTCTAAGTAAATCCACAATGTAGGGCTGCCATTGGAAGTAGTTGGTGTTGTCAAGAATAAATTGGCTTGGATTTTCAATTTTAATAGAAATTGAAGCTGTAGATGTTGAAACTAAGTGTTCCAATGGAAATATCTCAAAAAATTAGGTCGATTAAAAAAAAATGGCCCTGAAAACAGCTTCTACATGAAAAAGTTATGGTTGTTTGAAGAAACGCTGTTGAAGATGTCAACAAAGCACGTGAATTTCTGAAAGTGAATGATAATGTTATATTTAAAAAAACTCCCCCCTCCCTTTTCCAAACTTAATCTAATTAGATCACTTTAAAAAACAAAATTATGTGACCCACTTTTAGAAATAAGTGAGGGTCATTTTTGCAGTGGTACTTAATGAGCAACTCACTAAATAGTAACTTAAATTAAAAAGACAAAGAGACTTTAGAATTATAAGTGACTCACTTTTTATAATGGATGAGAACAATTTAAGATAAAAATAACTTTAAAACATAAGTTACATGTTCTTTTTGAAAAAGCAACTCAACAAAAAGAAAGACTTGAACTCAAGACCTCTATTCTCATAAAGTAACTTTCGACCAAGTGAGCTACTTTAAAAGGTTAGTAATTTTTGAAAAAGAGGAAGGTGGGGTTTTTTTTTTGTCACTAAAGCTTTGGGGTGCGTGTTTACTTGAAAAATCCATTTTTTCCTACAAAACAATAAACCACACAACCCAACACAGACATGCAACAAAAACCAAACCTTAAAGCTTGAAGTTAGATTTCGCTGGAAACTAAATATTTTCCTCAATGTTTCTGATTTTCCGAGATCACACTAAGGCGCAGCGGAAAAGCGAATATGCATGAGAAAAATCCTTCCTTTTTATTTCTGATTTGCCTAGATTGCATAGAGTCACAGGGCAAATAGCATACGCATAAATCAAAGGTATAGATCCAGTAATAAAAAAATAGAGAGATAAATAACTAAAACTACAAATAAAGACTATATACCTCCAGATATTAAAAATGACATAGCTAGGGCCACCAAAAACCTTTTCGCATCAAATGGAAGGGGTTCATGACTGAAACAAATGCTCCTAATACAATAGAGCAATCATCTTGGCCTGAAAGCGGTCAGAAATAGTAGATCTAGGAAATGACAGTCAGATGCAGTTGCACCGGCTTTGGATTTGGATCACCAACAGATGCGGCCCTCAAATAGCTTTGATACCATGTAGAAATTTACAGGGTAAGTTCCTCAGATAGAACACCAAAGGACATCACTCACAAATAGATAATAGATCAATACACCACTATTCTTGACGTGGTTAAAACCCTCAAAGAGGGAAACAATCCATGGCCTCATCCAATGCGGCCGCTTCGGGAAATTTATTAATGTAAAAGAAAGAAAATTTACATAATCTTCTCTCAGGAATGGTCACCCTACAAATGACGCTCCATGCTCTTTAAATAGAGATCATGGACCAATCAGGCATTAATCCATGGATCAAGTGTCGGTAATACCGAGGAGAGTATGAAGTGTCGGATCACTTCATGTCTAGAACATATCGTGACCGATGGATTGTATGTTACAAAAGTACATAGTAAAGAAACACACTTTACCTAACTCTACACTAGACGAAGTTATACTTAACTATTTCCTATGTGTCAAAATATCCTAACACTTTTCTAGGGTGGTAGTCACAGCCTTTAAGGAAATTATTCACAAGTTTTTGGAGTTCTATTTTGATGATTGGACAATGTTCGGGCTAGTTAAAAATCATGTTTCAAGTCTTGACCTAATGTTGGATACTTTTAGAAAGTAGCATATCTCCCTAAATCTGAAGAAGTGTATATTTTGTGTACCATATGGGATACTTTTGGGCCACGTTTTTTGTAAGCAAGGGTTGATGGTGGACCTTGCTAAAATTGTAGTGATTATCAATTTGGAGCCTTCGAGGAAAGTAAAACAGTTGCACGCAACATTGGGCCATACAAGATACTATACGAAGTTCATTAAAGCATATGCATAGATCACTGCACCCATGGAGAAATTATTGAAGAAAGATGCGACATTTTGTTGGGATGATGATTTCTAGAAAAGCTTATATGTTTTGAAGGAAAATATGGTTACATCACCTATTCTAGTATTCCCCGATTGGAAGAAAGATTCCATGTCCATGTGGATGTGTCCTATATAGCATTAGGAGCAGTGTTAACCCAACCAAGCACAGGATATATTGACCATTTGATTGCATTTGCGAGAAGAAAGTTGTCTAAGGCTAAAAATAATTATTCAACCACGGAGTGTGAAGGGTTGGTGATGGTATATGTGCTCAAGAAATTCAGGCATTATCTGTTGGGTGTGCACTTCAAAATGTATATAGACCATTCAACTTTGAAGTACCTAGTCAACAAGCCTATTTTGGGGGGGTGGGGGATTTTGTAGGTGGTTAACTCTATTTTAGGAGTACGAATTCGAAATCATTGTGAAGCAAGGGAGATTAAATGCTGGACCCGATCACCTTTAGTGGATTGAGAATGGCAAAGAACCAACAATTCTTGATGAAGGATTTCCTGATGTGTAGCTCTCTGCTCTACGCATTGCAGATGAACATTTTTTGGATATCATCCAATTCATGTCTACAGGTGTATCTCCCGAACGATATACGATGTAGCAGAAGAAGGAATTGGTGTACAAGGCTGTAGATTTCTCCGTAATTGCAGGGAACTTATATAAAATGGGCTCAGATGAAGTTATGCGTAGGTATGTATAGTATTATGAAAGACAAAGTATCCTCACTAAAGCACATGGAGGAGTTTCTAGAGGAAATAATGTTGGAAGAGTGACTATGCAGAAGATCCTACACACTAGGTTGTGGTGGCCAGGCCAACTGTGCACAAAGATTCCAAAGAGTATTGTAGGGCATGCGATGTTTGTCATGGGACCAGGAAGTCATCGCGAAGGGATGAATTGCATCTGAACTCGTAGGTCTCATTACAGGCATTTGATAAATGGGCAATAGATTTTTTGGGCCCGGTTCAGCCACCAGGAAAGAAGACAAGAGCACGCTACATCATCACAATGACAAAATACTTGACTAGGTGGGTTGAGGCATAACCCGTGAAGTATTGCAGCGCAACTACAACTGCGAAGTTTATATTTGAGTACATTCTGTCTAGGTTTGGCTATCCTAATATTTTGATGAGCGACAGAGGTTCACATTTCTTGAATGAAATGATTGTTTCTTTGCTTGAAGAATTCCATATGTATCATCAAAAAATCACGTTGTACCATCCTTAAGCAAATGGAACAGTTGAATCTTTCAATAAGATCTTGGAGAATGATTTGAAAAATATCTATAGCACAAATAGGAACGATTGGAATGTGTGCATACCCAACTATTCTTTAGGAATATAAAACTACCTGTAAGAAGTTGACTGGAAAGACACCATTTTGCCTAGTTTATGGACAAGAAGTGGTGATGCCAATGGAGTACATAGTGACCAGTCTGAGGATTGTTGCAGTCACACAGATGGCAGACCGTGATATAATGGAAGAACACCTCGCACAGATACTTGAGTTAGAAGAAGATCACTTCTTGGTAGGCTTTCATCAGCAGGTGCATAAAGCTCAAGAAAATGTGTGGCGTGATCACCACATTAAGAATTGCACTTTTAAAAGTGGAGATTTAGTATTGATGTATGACAACAAGTTTATAAAGTTTCCAAGAAAGTTTTAGATGCATTGGTTGGGACCATACATCGTCAAGGAGATTATAGATGGAGGTGCAGTTTAGCTCGCGAAGCTGAGTGGGGAGCTATTTCCAGGAAAAATCAATGGGAGTTGGTTGAAGTTGTACCGAGGTGATCCCACCCCTACGCAATACTATGTGGAAGAAGGATAGCCTTATTACTTCAAGAAATTGTAATGAATAGTGGGACTATAAACTACATTTCCAGGAGAAAATTTTGGCACAGAGATTGAATTGTGTGACTATTACACAATATTTTGTCACACCTCCCGCACTTCCCTATGACATACCCTAAAGTTCTCGAAACATGGCCATGATGTAGTGTACTCATCCAAAAATGCAGCTCAAACCCACCCTAAAACACTAATGGAAAAAAGCCTTAAGCTTCCACTAAAGAAAAGGGCTCTAAAACCCTATTTTGAGGATCATTGCTCCCCTAACACTGGGAACCCATGTTGGTCGCTAGTTGCACTATACTAACCTCATGATGCCAGTGTAATTTTGGCTTGGATACCCGCGATGATAACTAAAAGGAAATTTTCCGAAAGAGGACAAGAAGCTTCGTGATATAAAGGCTTCCAAAATGATGAGTTGGAGTTGTTCAGCGTGGATGAGGTTGAGTTCTCTCAATTTGTCCCTTTGGTCTTATCCATATGAACTACCTCCTTGACATGAGGCCCTTCTCCTACCTTTGGAGAGGTCTTAACTCCCTTTCCCTGCCTATATATTCATCCTCTCCCATTCCCAAATGGTTGGTCTTTGGCTATTTTCACCCTTATGTTGAGATAGTGCCTTCATGCTACTCATTTGGCTTGGAGAATGAGTGCTTGGAGAGCTTGATCTTGGACTTTGACGTTCACTCAAGGAGATTTTATTGAAATCAAGGCTTGTTTGTATGATTCCTCTATTCTATTAATATATACAACTATTAGTTCACTTCCATAAATGTGTGTGTTAATGAATCATTTATCTTAATGCTCCTTGATCTATTAAATAGGTTACTTGTGATTATGTTATTTGTAATTGTATGCTTTGTTGTGTCTTGATCTCTTGTGCATGCATTTAAACATTGTGAACAGTAGGACTGAGCCTGTGGTGCAAGTGATTTGAGGTCTTCAACAAAGGAGGATGTTATAGCATTAGAACGAGGTAGGCCATCTTCCTCTTCTCCTATTTTGATTGTAACTTAGGAAAGTGTCTAGTACATTGTCACGTAGGTTGCTAGTCCAACTCATTGGCCTAAAGGGACCGTCTCTATCTGTATAGAGGATTTGCCTAGACAACAAAATGGTGACTCCATCGGGGAAACTATAACCCTTTCCATCCATTCCTTCAATCATGTTCTTTGATGAGATTGACCAATAGTTTCTTGACCTATTTGCTTCTCTGTAGCTATTTTCACTCACTGTTTATTGCTTGAGCACACCCAGTATGTTCTGGCCTTGAAGAATTTTTATTTTTTTCCCTATTTTTCTCAGCCATCCTGGGTTTTTCTTTAACAGTCATGTTGTCATCACTTCTTTTTAATTACAATCCTGCTGATATCCCTTACATCGCCCTTTTTCCTATAACGGGTGCATTGATCCAAGAGGATAAAGAAAATTAGGGTTTCTTTCTTTTTTTTCAGTGTTTATGCCCTCTGTCAATGATTTTCCAGTGTGTCTACAATGTATTTGTCTTGGTTGTCATGCTTGTTTGATTGCAATTGTATCTTGACTTCGTTAATGTGTGTTTGAGGCTTCATTTCTTTCTAGGGTTTCTAGGGATTCTAGGTCACCCTTCACTCATTGTTTGGTTTGATTTCCTGAGATTGATTGCTTCCATTCAGGATTCTTCCTGCAATCAACACATATTTTTCAAGCTACTTTTGGTTCATTGATGTGAAGTTGTTTTCATTAGTGTCGAGTCATGTTGATGCTTTAAAGATTGCTTTAGTTGTATTTTCAAGCATATATTACAAATTGTTTGCTTTGGTTGGACTGAAAGAGAGTACTTGTTTTCATTCTTATGCTTTGAAAAGAAAAAGTGAAAGATTTCATAATTTAAGTATTTTTTATACTTTTTTGCATTCATAACCATAAAGTGAAATAAATTTTCATTGAGTTTAGTTGATTGCATTTTCCTTTGCTCATTGCATTAGTTTGCATTGATTTGATCAAAGTGAAAGAAAAATTCATTATTTCATCTTAGTGAAAGGAAAGTGATTTCCATTTCTTATAGGATTGCATCTTAGTATTGCATATGTTAGTGAAATGAAAGATTAGATTTCATTTTTACATTTTGCATTGGAAAGAATTGTATTTTGATGCATATTGCTTGTTTGATACATTATTTGGTTATCTCTCTTCCTCCATTAGTTAGCCTTCATTGAATGAAAAGGATTCATTTTCACCATTTAGTTGCATTATATGAATAGGTGACATCGTTGAGCCATCAAATTGAAACTTAATCCAAGATAAACTTAAAATTTACCTCAATTAACCTAAGGAGCATTTGTCACCTAACGCAAATATCTAGAGGTCTAGGTCAGAGACATGTTCCGACGTCTTTAAACATAGTAGTTGTTGTTAACTGCTTGCAATGTATCCCAAGGGTGAAATCTTGTCCCAATAAGGAAGTATATAGAAGGTTGTCTAGTAGTTTCGGGTATATAGGATGGACTTCAGTATGGTAAGTATATAGGGACGCTCTCATCGAACGGTTCTGCATTAGATAATGCTAACACGGACTTGTGCTCCCCATACCATCGAGTATATATTGGGAGACCCCATTATGTTCTTATTCTTTAGCCATAAGTAATTGAGTCCACCACCTTGTAAATGTGATAGACCGAACACAACATTCAGGAAGTCGTACGTCAAGTCCTTGGTTTCGACTAAGGTGTATATAACGGTTCACGATTACTTGGTAAACACTCTTGCCTGGTATTACCCATTTTGATTTTTTTTTTGTTTCATGTCATAAAATTAACTTCCAATGATAACATGTTGAACCCATGAAGTTGCATCTTGGCCCTATATTGAGTAATTCCTTGTAAATTTTATTCAGCCCTCAAAGAATCATCTTTTATTCTTCTGCTCTTGAGAGAAAGTCAATGTGGTTGAACCATTGAGTTCAACCCAGAGTTCCCCTTCATTGTCTGATACTGAAGGGTCATCACAAGGAGTTCATCCAGAACTTCCACAGCATGGAAAATTTTAGGGGCAAATGTTAGCCCTTTGGCGAAATTAAGGGGTTTTAAATTTTTAGTGGACGAATATTTTGTATCATAGTACATTTTTACAAATCACCTCAAATAGCCCACCTTATTTCAAGGGAGAGGGTAAGAAAGGTAAATTTAGCCCTTGAAATTAGGAGTTACAACCTTCCATTCGCCCATTTTCAAGAATAGGTTTTATTTAAGTGAATCCTATGGGCCAAAGGCCCAAATACCATATTTATAAAAGAGGTATGGTAAATTATTAAAAATATAAATAAATGAGAGGTATGGTAAATAAATAAAGCATTTTTTATATTT
>APFE030827978.1:74214-88461 GCA_000404065.3 Pinus taeda
TATTATCGTAAATTTGTCCGCAACTATGGTCGCATAGCGAAACCCCTCACCCAACTCCTAAAGAAAAATTCTTTCTTCTGGAATGAGGAAGCACAACAGGCCTTTACAGCTCTAAAAAAATGCCATGTGTTCCACTCCAGTTTTAGCACTCCCTGACTTCACCAAATCTTTCGTCATTGAATGTGATGCTTCAGGAACAGGTATTGGGGCAGTTTTAATGCAAGAAGGGAGACCATTGGCCTTCACAAGCCAACAACTCAGTGGGAAGAATCAGGGCCAATCTACATACAAGAAGGAAATGATGGCCAAATTACATGCAGTTGACACCTGGCGACCTTATTTATTGGGGCAACATTTCCAAATCCGCACAGATCATCACAGTCTTAAATATTTTTAGAGCAACGCCTCTCCTCCCCACAACAAAATAAATGGCTAGCCAAAATGCTGGGATATGACTATGAGATCATATACAAGAAAGGGAAAGACAATAGTGTAGCAGATGCATTATCTCGCCAATTTGAGGAGGAAAGTACCCTGCTAGCTATTTCCCTCCCCATTCCAGAATGGATTGAAGAAGCTCGCAGAGAATGGTTTTCACACCCCGAGCTCTCCCAACTCATTTATCAATTACAGGCCAATCCAAATTCCACCAAGGGCTACTCGTGGCAGGATGATATTCTTCGCTACAAGGACAGAGTCGTAATATCACCAACATCCACCTTCAAAAGTCGCATTTTGGCAGAGATGCACTCATATCCCATTGCAGGACATTCGGGCTTTCAGAAGACGTATGCTCGCACCAGAAGATCATTTTTCTGGACAGGCATGAAAAAGGACATCCTTACCTTCGTAACCGAATGCGAGGTCTATCAACGCCACAAAGGGGAAACAGTCAACACACCAGGCACCTTACAACCATTGCCCATTCCGGCATCCATTTGGACAGAAGTTTCTATGGATTTCATTACAGGTCTTCCAAAGTCAGGGAACAAGTCAGTCATCATGGTGGTTGTGGACCGATTGTCGAAGTATGCTCATTTCTGCGCTCTCCCCCACCCGTTTACACCCACCTTGGTTGCTGAAACTTTCATGGATCAGATCTTCAAATTGCATGGCATGCCCATTTCTATTTTGTCCGACCGCGACCCGATCTTCACCAGCAATTTTTGGTAGGAACTCTTCAGAATACAGGGCACTCAACTAAAACTCAGTACTTCCTACCATCCGCAAACAGATGGTCAAACTGAAACAGTGAACAAATGTCTAGAAACCTACCTTAGGTGTTTTACTTCAGAAAAACAACACCTTTGGGTACAGTGGCTACCTCTGGCAGAATGGTGGTATAACACCAACTATCATGCCACCACCAAAATTACTCCATATGAAGAAGTATATGGTCAACTTCCGCCTTCACCTACTTCATATCTCAAGGGCTGCTCAAAAGTCCAAGCAGTGGATCAACTCCTACAACACCGCGCAACTATGCTCGCCCATCTTCGAGAGAATCTTCACCAAGCTCAGAATCGCATGAAGCAACAGGTAGGACCAGCATCGCTCAGAGTGCCAATTTCAAGAAGGGGATCAGGTTTTTTTACGACTCCAACCATATAAGCAAACATCACTCAAAGATAAAGGATGTCAGAAACTCTCTCCCAAATTCTACGGACCATATCAAGTACTTCAACGCATTGGAGAAGTGGCCTATAAGCTGGCTTTGCCACCTACTGTGAAAATCCATCTAGTTTTTCATGTTTCATGCCTCAAGAAAGTGATTGGGAATAATTGCAGAATTCAGACTAGTCTACCGGAATTGGACGAAGAAGGATCCATTTGGCTTCAACCAGAACAGGTCCTCGACACACGAGTCCAGCAATTGCGCGGCCGCATGATTAAGGAAGTCCTAGTCAAATCAAAAGACCTCTCCAGAAGATGCAACTTGGGAGCCAGCCACTATTCTGCAGCAGTTTCCGCAGCTTCAGCCTTGAGGACAAGGCTAGTCTTAAAGGGGTGGGCATGTTAGGGTCCCACCCTAACCCCCTTATCTATGTAATGGGACCACGTCATAGTTAAGAGTCAATAAAGCCCATATTAATAATTGTAAGTGGTTAATCCGCAATTAATAAAGGAACCACAGTTAGTTGCAAATGGGCCGATGGTATTAGTAATAAGCGGTATTGACCTGTGGTATTACTTGTAGGAGTCATATATATAGGATAGTAACTCCCTGCGAGGAGCATCATGTGTTATCTTTGTAATCGAGCTCTGCTCTATTGGAGGTTGCCCCCTCGAAGAGGCAAGTGAACATTACTCTCTGAATAATGAAGTCTTCGCTATTCTGTGTTCTGGATATCTTTTCTTCGCATATTCTGTGTTATCGGTCTTTATTCTTTGCATATTCTGTATTTGGGTATCATTTGCAGGTCAAGAAGCATAACACAGCTGCTCTTAGCATTAGAAATTTAGTAGTTAAATTAATTCACAACTCGTTGTGTTACAAGTGAATAATCATTACTCAGTAAGAAATCCACAAATTTTGTGTATGTATCTACATGTTTGATTACTGGAAAGAAATTTTGATTTGATCACATATCAACCCATTCCATGTAACTTGAATACAATAACACATGCATTAGGAAATTATATTCTTGATAGACATTTGTGTAATTTACAAAACTGATCATATCATTGTGATACATGAACATATAAGTAGAAAATAAAATATATATCATGCATGTCATATTTTTTTCCATCGTAATCTCAAAAAATAAATTGTTCTAAGACACATGGCTTTCAAAGCCTACAACAGTACAAAAAACAACTAGAAAGGATATTCACCCACATGATGCTCGCAATAACACGAGACCACTCTAATCACTCGGCCTAATAACCGACACATTCTTGCATACACTTTGACTGTATGCCTCTAGTAACATAGTGGAACATTGTCTATAGTCGCATATTTTGGAATCTCACTGGTGATCACTTCCAGATTGTGTTCCATCTCCACCATGGGATCTACTCCTTCCTCATATGGAGCATCCTCTATTTGACGTGCTACTCATCATTCTATTGGCGACATAATAAGAGGCCTTTCTTGTCCAAAATCTGCACATTTATCACAATTTAAATCTCATATACACTTTACTAAAAAAAACTCATAAAACTTGAAAAATCCAAAACAATTTTTACCTGCATCAGTCCACTATTCACCCAGTGGCAGAGGTAGATCTGGATCCCAGCTAAAATATGTACCTACATAGGCATATTCATCCACAATGATCAGTTGGTGATGCAACCAATTAAAAAACTACGAATGAAAATGCATCTATTGGCCTCCTCCTCCAAGAGGCATGAGTTCACTCCATCTGACCAGCCTCAGATCTTGTGGAGTAGGATTCGACACCTCTATACATTAATACCAAAATAGGGGCACTCTCTCCAAAAAGAAAGTTACCAAGATCAAACCGAAACCAAATTGCTTCAGGTTTCCCCGCTTACCTTTGGTAAGTTGCCTCTTCATATTGATCAACAACCCATCACACCAGTTGAACACTTTTGGAGTAAGACAGTCTACCGCATACTATAATTGAGATTTTGAAATCTCGCGTAAAGCCTGTGACCAAGCTATATGAGCCATGGTGTGTAGAATCTTCCTCAAGGGAAGATTTTTGATAGTCATTATCTTCACCTTCCCACTCACTGTTGTTTCTGCACCCAGGTAATGTCTCTTGATTAGGGCACTAGTACTCTAACCTCCAAGACGTGATCCGAAGATTTGAACCCTTTCCCCTCTTCTAGAAAATCCAGTAATGAAGTAGATGTCCGCTACTTCCAACTCCAATTCTTGGTCTCCAATAATGAATATCTCTCAATCAACATCCCATAAACTGATCAGGTAGTGTAGCATATAATTTTGGGCTCTGAGTCCTCTGGTTCGAAAGAATTTTAGTAGCCCACAGTTCCTCTAAGCATTCATGAATTCTGGAACTTGGGCAGCTTGGTGATATTCTACCTCATGGCCTCTCTCCTTCCATTCAATGACCATGTTGTCAAAATTTCCAACAAAACAACCATTAAGCATAAATTAAAATATTTTCAATGGATAAATACTCAAAATTTTCACTCTAAGGGGAAGCTTTTCATCAAATTTTCCACCCTGCACCCATCGCATCTATTTTCATGAAACGCATGATGTCAGAGTGAAAGCCTTTCAGGCTCAGAGGCGACCATTGCAAGTCTGACAAGCAACCCTGCAATGATCACCCTCGCTATAAAAAATTGAAAATCCTTCCTTATGGCAAGCAAAAACCCAATGAAAAGGCATGAAAACCCAATGAAATGAAAGAGAAAAGGCAGAGCTCTTACCTAGACTTGACGGTTCATGAAATGATGCCTTGGATCTCCCACACTATTCACCTGAAAAATCGAAGAAAATGGGGTAAAATGCACTCTCCAATTTACTCCAAGTGAAATGGTCAAAATGTTTTTACTCTTTGTCTATTTATAAGTTTTTAACTCATTTTTTGCCAATATTTTATTATTTTTCTCGATATCAGTGATGTGTGGTTATCTTTTTGCAATTACAAGTACTTTTTGGTGGATACAGTGATCATTTTTTAATGATTCAACAAGTTTTTGTTTTATCTCTTTTTCAAACTCATCAAAAATAAATGAAAAAGGAACCCCCCTTAAGTCATCTTTAAGATATTTTCTGACTCTTGAAACATGAAAAGATCACTGAGTACTTATCTTTTCGAACTTGTTAAATAAAATGAATTGACGTCACCTCAGTATACATTTACCCCTTTTTGGGGCTGAGATTGACTATTTACGAAAATGGTACACCTTGGTCATGGTCAAGAGATTCTCTCAAATATTTTTTTCTAGCTTTCCAGGTTCAAGGGACAAATTACGAAAAGGGACATGATGGAGTTTTCTTTTTCATCTCTTTTTCAAACTCTCTAAATATGAAAAAGATACTGAGTTATCCTTCCATCAAGCTCATTAAAAATTTACAACAAAAGACTCATCACCATGATGAAACCAATTTTCTCCTTACTGGGATTTGTAAAATTTACTAGGATGGATTCATTTGAAAAATGAACTTATATGACAAGCATATGTTATCCCCTTCAAGATTGTGATAAAAAATAATTGGGGTACTTGCTAGAAATTGTGGGGAAAATGAAAGTGAAACGTCCTTTGTATAGGCAGCATTCCACTCTTGAACATGACACGCATCTACTTCTCGTGTCAGGTTTGGGATATCCTTGCTGGGTTTAGGAGATCCATTTTGCCTCTCATCTGACAATTCCATTTCATCATCATGACCCTTGGTCTTATGTTGAGTTAGATGTTGCCACTCTCTAGATTTGTGTCATCGATGTTCAAGAGAAATCCTATCTGTAGTATATTACCTATACATTGTCTGATCATTTTCTACAATCTTGGATCCTATTCATTTAATTGCACTTTATTCCTCATTTCGTGTCAATGATGTGGGACTCATCATGGCCCTCCTTCGATGGGACACTTCCTATAGACTTCAACTCATTATCCAGGAAGATGACTTAGAGACTCCCTTTCAGTACCTTAGAGCTTGCATGCCTTAATGGCAAGTTCTTTGCATTCGACGATACGTTTTCATCATTGGATTTCTATCAGATGATTCCACGAGTGTTCAACTTCATTTTCATTCTTCGCATTCACAGATTGTACTATCGTAAGAGTGGAACAAAGGAGACCAGCCTTAGTCTTGCACTTGGTTTCCTTGTTTGATTCCTCTCCTTCCTGATAGACCTTTGCCGCTTCTTCTTCATCTGCCCAGCTTCAAAGAGCACCTATGGAATCAAAGCAACATACTACTATCGAAGAACAGAGATCTATATTCATAAATAACATAGGACCAAATATGTGTTAACCATACAAATGCATATATAATGAAACATACAAGAATATGAAGGAAAACTTGAATATATTTATTAAGATCAAGAGTAGCAAGAGGATTACAACCATATGTTCTGACCCAGCATCATCCTCCAGTAAGAAAGCCCTTCTTCACCTCAAGTAAAGCTTAGATCACCCAACACTATGAAGTTACACCAGAAAACCAACAACACTTCTCTACAAGATACAACATTCCAGCCTCTGGATCTCTGTGATGAGGGATCCATATATAGATGATTGTAGGGTGTGAGTCATCTTCTGGGGTCTTGATTAGTGTCCTCTCTCTCTGATAGTTCCTGATTCCACTTGGAGAATGATGATCTCTTACTCATCCCTGGTCGAAAACAGAGAGGCAAGTGTCAGAGGGGAAGCTTCTAGAAGATTCCGTGATCTTCCACCTTGCAAATTGTCCCTTCCATTTATCCATTCCCGACCATCACACCCTATAGAGGGGCCATTCAGTATGCATCACACCCTTTACACTGGGAAGGTGATATGCATCACACCCTCTGCATTGGGTATTCAGTATGGTCCAGTTTTGACCATTTCCGAGCAGTTTTTAGTGGAGAACTTCTGGGAGATGATGTAATCAGCTGACCTTGTTCCTTTAGCTGTGAAGCAACACTTTTAGGGACTTAGGAGCCCTTAGTTTATGGACATTTATGATTGGGATTGAAGTGCCCAAAAATGTCTATAACAATTGCCCCCTAAAGAATGAGGTCATTAATCTTTTGATGTCGGGTGAAATTCTTTACCATGAGGATCCGGAGTTTTTTCGAGCTGGGAGGCGACCTGTAATAACATACAATACAATACATTATCTTGACAACATTTTTTTCATGATCTAGCTGAGGTGGGCATTCCCATGCTCATCTTTATAAATTCATTTTCATGTACATAGGATAGACAATCGTCTGTGTGGCAGACTGATGATTCGGACTCATCATCCTTTGATTCGGATAATCATCTGTTCGGCAATGATGTACATTTGATGTCTTTATATTCCTGAATATATCGCAGCCGGGATGGATGAAACTAGATCCGGGTCTTCAAGCTCGTTCAATCTTCACTTGGAGTACAAGTCGATCCATGTGAAAAAATTTCTGGAGTCGAACAAGGAAAGACATCACTTGATTACCAGCCAATGATGTAAGCTGTTAACAGGCGCGAGAGGAATCACCTGTTAGAGTCGGTCTGGTCAGTCCTCCGTCAGAGATAAAAACTTTTTAGGCATTTCATTTTTAGGTGTCTCGCTCCATTCACTCAGCTGCATTCCACTAGGGGCATGCCATAATCTGACGGAAAAGGTCATGCTAGTCACTTCCCCTCATGTCTGGCTCCTATTGGCTCAGGTCTTTTGTCAATAATCACTAAAGTCCATGACAATCAAGGTCTGGTCATGTAAAGGACAAAAGTCATTTTCGATAGTTAGGTCTAGGGATTAATAAATTTGGTCTTCAGACATGTCCAAAAAAGCCATGCATGCCAGAGTGAGGCCCTTACACAGTTATGATTCAGAGAGTTCAATCGTCATGTGGATAGACTTCGACTCTTCTTCAAAACTCTGTTTTGAAGAAAAGTCAAATAGTGACATTGGTGATAAAATTTTCAAAAAAGTCGTTAGTTGATTTCTTCAGATGCAGTCATGGTTTCTGTGGCCAAATGCCTTGTCATGCAATCCCTACAAAGTGTGCCAAAAATTTCATCATATGAGCTAAAATTTCAAAGGGAAAAGTGAAATTCAGTGTTGCTTTAAGTCAGTGAAAAAGTTTCAAAACATAACATTAGAAAAATGGGTTTTTGAAGAAGAAAAAATTTAATCCATGACTTCCAAGTCTTTATATACAAGTTTCCACCAAAATCAAAGTCATTGTGCTAATCAAGGTCATAGAGAAAGAGTGCAAAGTGTTGGAGAGTGAAAAGCACGCGTTTGAGTGAGTTGGAGGCAGCTTCCAGGAGCGCGATGGATACACAAAGGGGCGCGGCGCTCACAGAGGGCGCGGCACACACAGAGCCACCCCTCAGTGCATTTTTTCAATGGGCGCGGTGCACTGGGTTTGGCGCACGGCACACACCCACAAATGGCCAAAACCGTGCCAAATTTCCTCAAATTTCTTGTGAAGCCCCTCAAATTGACAGGTAGGCTCTATGTCATCGCTTGCTCATCAAAGTTTATGAATGTTATTGTGGTTTATGGCTATGTTTAATTGCCAAAAAACTCATAAAACCAACCACTCAAAAAACATCAAAACCATGGTGGATAGGGTTGCAAAATTGTGGTGTTAGTGCCAAGGTTCCATTTCACTCCTCATTTTTCCCTTGCTCGCCATTTTCCCTATCCCCCCTTTTCTCATTTTTCCTATTATCCCTACCCTAAAACACTACCAAACCCTATTCCCTTTCCCCTCCTCTTATTTGTCAACATAACACCCCAAAACCCTACCTTGTCAAAACCCCAAAACCCTACCCTATCAAATACCCAACCCCCTACATATCCCTAAACAAACTTCTCCCCATAACCCCTATTCCCATCATATTACTCCCCTCCTAATACTCCCTTTTTTCATTGTTCCCCTTGGTGGCAGATCTCACAACAACACCTAGCTTCACACCATCATCAAAGGGCAGCCCAAGTACAGTACACACAGCAGTCATGGCATCAGAGCATTCATCAGAGTATGAGATGGAAACATAAAGTGATTCTTCCTCGGAAGAACAAGCTCCCAGGAGACATCACAAGAGTGGCAAACATGTTAGGGATGAGCCAACCACCCTCACTGAATTGCAGGCTTGCCCTCTTGCCATGTCATGCTTCCAGCACCTATCATGTTTTGAATTTTGTCAAAGGGTGGCTAGTGTTAGAGTTCATCATGAGTTGGCCCATCTTTTTGTGCTTCACCTACATGGAGGTCAGTCTATCTTGGCCGGGGTCACCTTCACATTGACACCCAAAATTATATCAATGGAAACCGGCATACCAAATGTTGGAGAACAATGGCATAAGAAGAAGAAGGTGGATAGGAAACACTATGAGCCTTACATCAAGGCCAGGTTCTTGAGGCAGCTCACAAGAGTCTTTCCATTCAAACACTTGAAAGATGAGTATGCTCCGCTCATGAAATTGATCATGAAGTACTTCAGCTGTGAGGGGAGGTTCTCTCGACTATATGCCTATCACATCAGGTTGTTCATGCACTTTACCAGGGTGCAGATGATGAACCTCCCATTTTTCATTTGCAGGAACATAGAGAAGATGAACACCTTCATGCATCATAAGACCCCTCAACAACAACTTAACAGTGTTTATCACTCTGCTCTTATCTGGATTTTGGTGGATCATAAGTTGGGGTTGCAGGGCATTGTTTGGGAGGACTTCATCTCCCATGACCTCTTCAGCACTTCACAAATACTATCATAGGCAGAGCATGAGATAGGTGGTCCTTCTCATCAGTATGAGCACCATGAGGCGACGACTATGCCAGTATTCGTGACATATCAGAGAGGCAGTAGGCACTTGTTTGCAGCAGCAAAGGGAGTGTTATCTCCACCCGGGGTGGAAGGGGCCTCGCTTCCGGCATCGACTACATAGGTACAGGAAAAGAGCAAGAGGCCCATGCATGACGAGGGGCCATAAGGTGAACAAGAGGTCGACTTCATCCTCATTCAGGATGATGATGCAGATGTGGCGAGTGCCAAACTTAGGATGACCATTCAGGAGCAGAACACAGAGATCCAAGAATTTTCACTCAATGTGGAGATGGCAAAATGGATCATCAGGTATTTGGAGTAGAGGAACAAGCAGCTTAAGGACCAGCATGAGATCATGGAGCTGCAAAGCATCCGTGAGAATCGACAAGCTGCCCAGGAAAGGAGGATCGAGCTCACTACCTTGGAGCAAGAGATCAACAATGACTGTGAGTCCTGGCTAGAGCGGATCAACATCCACCTTGAGAGACTACTGGAGAAGGTCAACAGAGAAAAAACCATATTGAGGAGGATGGTTTATCATTACAGGGCATGAAACATGAGTGCGAAGGCTCGAATAAGGAGCTTGAAGGCAAAATTGAGCAAAGCAACAAAGAGGAAAAAGAGGAAAAAAGAGAAAGATCGGCTTCGAATCTTGGCTGAAGCCTCTGTGGCCCAGCATTGTGCCTCTTAGAGAACCTCCAGCCCAAATTTCAAGAAATTTTGGGCAATTTTGGTCACATGGAAATTTTTTGGTCAAAACACAGGTTTTTTCTCCCTGTGCGCCGTGCCACTAGCGCGACGCTTAGAATTGGGAGCTCCAAATTGGAAATGGCTTGCATTTTTGGATTTATCATGAAAAATCACGACTACTGGTGCTTGGACAAGAAATTTGGGCATGATTTGAGTCTCCGGGTGGCCAAAAACACCCAAACAATGACCTCTCTACCCCTATTTTGACACACAGGAAGCAGTCTTGGGAGAATGAATATTTGGAGGGGAAAATGAGCACCAAATTCAGAAATTCCACTTGGGTTGGAAAGTAGACAGGCTAGGCTTTCCAAAAAGCACACTTGGGCACATTTTGGACTCCTACAAGTGCCTCAAAATAGCCTCCAAAGTGGCACAGCGCATATAGGGAAAAAGGCCAAATTCACCTCTGTTTCGTGAAACTTCAATTCGCGACTTTCCACAAGTGGGCCCGTTCATCTACATTTCACTTTTTCAGCACCTAAGGTGGAATTTAAAGTATTTTCACTAGAGGATGGCTTCTATCCAAGTGCAAAGGAAGGCGAGCAGTCACCCTAGCCATTTGTCATCTTTGTGACGCTGCACCTATAGCTAATGGTTGGCTTTCCATCTCCATTTTGTAATGATTTGAGAAACTCCCCAAATCTTGGTCATTCTATCTCCTCATGGCATGTTCTATTTATTGTATGCAAACCATTTGCAAATGGTTATTTGGTTGGATTGTAATTTCTGGGAGACTGTGGGAAAGAAACTATATTTCTTCATTGTATATTTTGACAGAGGATTAATGAAAGGTAGCGGCTCTGTTTCATGAGATTCATGTGGTTGTGAGTGTAGCAAATGTGTTTTTCCTTATGTTTCATATGTATTTCATTATGTTTCATAGTTCATTCATATTCATTTTCAGTGAAATTTTCTGAGTAAGATAAGGTAGAATTCATTTTTTTGCTCTACCTGTGGGAAAGTTTCACGTTGTGTGTTTTTCTTCTGTTGAAAAGGATTCGTGTACTTATTCCCTTTTCAACCTCCTAAGCAATCTCTCCATTCCATTTTATTTCAAAATAAATTGCTAGACTTTCCACCTGTCTTGCCTCATGAAGTAATATGTGCCTTTGTATTAAATTCTCTGCTCATTGCGGTCCGTTGTCCCATACCATCCCAGAAACTCAGTCATTCATAAAAAATTGCTTCTTGTATCCATATTTACTTACTAGCCTAAGATCAATATTTCACTGTAAGTCATCTCAAACTATTTCATTTACTTATTCACTGAGCGTGACTCGGAGAGAGCCCTCTCCTGTTCTAGTAGGGCTAGCTACCAGACTGAGCGTGGTTTGTGGTTACCCTGAATTTCGCTTTCCTTCAGCCTAAGGCAAATTTAGGTGCTAACATAGTGGCGACTCCACTAGGGACGTGAAATCAAATCCCATTACTTCTTATTAATTCTAAGCTTCCGAATGATAAGTTTAGGATTTGATAGGCTAAGTAAATCTGGTTGTGTCCTTTGATTTTTCTCAATAGCACTTCTGGCTTCTAGAAGATATACCAGAGCTAATCCAGATCCAGATCCTCTGCACATCTACGAAAATCCCAATTTGATTTCAAGAATTCGTCATCAAGAAAGCTCTATATCTCCCGTGTTCAAATCCCATTCATGGCCGGACATTTTTGAGTATATTGAAGAGCTAGATTTTGATGAGCGGTTTGAATTATCGTTGTTCGAAATCAAATCCGAAAGAGCGGTTGACTCTACTGTCCACAATCCACAATTTCTTGTAGACTTGGAGACGAAAAGGGATAACCGGTCGATTGATAAATACATTGTATCTCAGCTTCAAACTCCAATTACTAGCCCCTTACAAACTGTGCACACTCCTCGAACACCTCCGAGGACAAATCCACCGAGAGTGATGGCTGCCCGTTTTGCACCCCTTGTTCTGCCTCAAGTTTTAGATGATATGCCCACAGATTATCAAAGAAAAATATCGTTTTTTTATGGCACTCCTAATAGCATTACTGCTCAACAGCATGTGGACAGAATGGCAAACTTCTATGAACTTCATGAGATCGATGCGGAGAATGTGGCAATGAGACTTTTTGTACGAACATTTGCAGGTGAAGTGAGGAAATGGTTCAGAGGTTTGCCGGTTGCACGCATCGCTACCTTGGCTGACCTACAAAGACAATTTTTAAACCGTTGGGAAGTGAAAAAGAATCCTCTTCAAATTCTGGCCGAATATGAGCAAATTAAAAGAAACATTAGTGAGTCGGTCCAAGACTATTGCATTAGATTCAATTCAGTTTATAACGAAATTCCAGATCATATAAGGCCACCTGTGGGACTAGCCATGGTGAAGTTCCTGGATGGTTTTGATGCTGACATGGCTTATCAATTAAGAGAGAGAGAACCGGCCACAATGGAAGACATGCAGAAGATAGCGGTTAGTGTTGAAACAAATCTGCTGACCAAGAGGGCTAGAGCAAAAGCAGAGAAGAAGGTCACTACAAAAGAAGAGTCTTCCTCGGTAGATCAGCTACTTCGGAAGGTATAGCAGATGCTTGAAAGGGTGAAACTTGACAAACCTGAGCCACAAGTTAGAAATCCTAACTTCCGTGGTCAGCAACAACCACAATATAGAATAAGACAGAGAGATCAGCAAGCCCAAGAGCAAATAGCACAGCAGCCAGTACAACCACCTTTGCTGCAAAATTTTGTACATGGACTAGAGTCAGATGAGGACAGGAATATAATAGGTGAAGAAAACCACCTCTTTACTTCGGATGATTTACCTATTTATCTCATTGAGGAGGAGGAGTATGCAGAAAGTTCAGATGTACACAAAGACGTAGATTTCATTCTAGAAAATGATACAGTCTTGGAGGAAGAATCAGATGAATACCAAAGAGGCTATATGAATGCTCTGTCCACCCAATAGCAGCGATATTCACTTAGAAATGGAGATGTGTCGGTCAAACCAATTTAGAAAAGGAAGGATGTTGAGGCATTGATTCATCAGTTGCACAAAGGAAAGGAAAGAAGGCGGTTGATCTAGAGAGCAGCAAATCACCATCAACAGAACAATCACATCAGCAAGTTGCATCGAAAGAAAAGGAAAGGAAATAAATCCAAGTCAAAGAGGTAGAAAATATTCCCTCTTTTAATTTAGAGAATGAGATTTCTAAATTAAAGGTATCCATCCCCTTGACTGAAATAATGAGGAACAACAGTTATAGAGGGCAGGTATCTAAAATGTTGAATTTGGACCCAATGTCCGACATGGTGAATGTTGAAGATGATCAACCTGAAATGATTTTTGGGCCAGCATCAAATGGTGAGTCTCCTGATAGTGAGGTGCGACCTTTTTATATCAGTTTAAGATTGCATGATTTTGTGTTACATAACGCCATGTTCGATTCCGGAGCCTCTCGCAATCTCATGCCCAAGGCTATCATGGATAAGCTTGGTCTGGACATCACCCAAAAATACCATGATCTCTATTTGTTTGATTCCAGCAGAGTAAGATGTATAGGACTCATCAAAGACTTGGTTGTGAGTCTGGATCAGCTCCCAATGAAGAATGTTTTGATGGAAGTTGTTGTAGCAGATACTCCTCCCAGGTTTGGCATGCTTCTTTCCAGGTCTTGGGTAGCTAAATTGAAAGGGACACTACAACTAGATTTCTCCTATGCAACGATTCCAGTGTTTGGCGAAATGAGGAAATTGTATCGGGAACAAAAAATGAAATACATGATCAAAAACAAGGAGAAACCGATAAATCATCCAATTAGTTATGTACATACAGATTTAGAGTCTGTTGTTTGTATTCAGATAGTTTCAATGATATCGATAGTCAGTTAGTAGAAGCAGATGATATTCCAGAAATAACAGAAAATTTCAGAGGAGTTTTAAAGAAAGAAGAACAAGAACAGCAGAACACCATTGGGCAATCAGCGGAAAGTAATGGACAGCAGGTAGACAAGGCACAACAAACAGATTTTCAACACTTACAAGAGGAGGAAGAAGGTTTGTGGACCATGGATTTTGATGGAGCAGTGGGAAATGATGGCGCTGGAATTGGAATTTGG
>APFE030827986.1:0-17654 GCA_000404065.3 Pinus taeda
TTTTAGGAGTCCTATTTTTAGCACATTCTAAATTTAACATTTCTTGTTGCACATTTTTCAACAATCAAGGCCTTTCCCTTGGCTTATAGAATTGCACAGAGGTTGTCCTGTGTTGGCTCCAATTGTCCTGTGTTGGCTCCAACTGCACACTGCACAGTTGCAGGATCTAGTCTCCTAGCTTGGTCACTGAGACTGCGTAATGCACAATCTCTCCCAAGCTTTCCCTAGATTGAACTATGCATTACGAATTTCCAGTCATCAAGCTTCCACACTGACCACTAGGACTACATAGTGTGTTGTTCGTATAGTCATTCAGTCACCCCTATTGGTCAAAACTACAAAATATCTCTCATTAGATGCCTTGATATATGCTTGATCATGCTATAAAACTACATTTTTAAAAGCTAATTTTTTCTTGCCATAAGTGTCCTTTCTGTCCCACATGTACCACACTTGTCAAACACTTCCCTTCGACACTAATTGTACCATGGCACTAAAGAGAGGTGCTTCGAAAAAGGACACTAGAAGAAATACTGGGGGAGCATTTGAGCAAGTCTAGTTATCTTTCCAATATATATAGACACTCATCTGTCCATAGAAAAGGAGTCAACACTAACATAGCTAGAAGTCTAGCTGTAGTAGTAGAAGGCAATAATCCATCACAAGATCATGGAAAGAGGAAGTTGCTAACATAATACGGGGAGAAAAAAGTTGCAGAGTAAAAGTGTACACAATCTTCATGTAGGAGGATTTGGTAGTAGAAGCAAAAGGAAGCAGAGGACGCCGAAACCGAGTGGAGGAAGAGAAAAGTAGAGTTTGCAGGTAGCAAAATTGAAGTTGAAGGAGATGGAGAAGAAGCTGAGGGAGGAACAAGAGTTGAGAAGAAGAGAAAGAGAAGAAAAGTTGAAAAAGGAGGAAGAATAAAGGTAAGGTGCTATGATAGATCAAACAGTGCCCATAGAGGTTGAGGAGTAAGAAAAACGAGCAATTAAGTTAGACAATGAACAGACGTAGCATTGGGAAATGGCTCACGAAATTGAGTAGTTGATTGAGCAGACAGACATGGATTTAGATCAAGAGCCACAAATGAAGACAGTGATCTCATGTCAAGAGCACTTGAGGCCACTTCCCAGTCTCCACCACCTCCAGTGTTAGAACTAGTCCTAAGCGAACAACGAGATGTTGTACTCCTTAATGATGATACAGTCATGGATGCCTACAATATTCCATTTGATGAGTTTTAGAAGAATATTGTACAGACATGAAGGAAGCACTTTTCCGATTATCATGCATCACCTGCATTCATAAAGGAAAGGATGACAGTGCCAAACACTAGGAAGCATCCAGCCGCTCTTGATGAAACCACCTTAGCCTATGTTGGAGCAAGAAGTTCCAATGCCAAGTACTTGTTGGCCGAAAATGAACAAATGACAAAGTTATTACAGGTAGGCATGCAAGAGGCAGAACAATATTGACAGTAGAGTGGAGTTTTTGCATTGGCAGAGATGAGGAAAGTGATACTAACTATAGGATCAACACTTGAGACCACCATGCGAAAAATATATGGTGAATTTGTCACCGTGCATAAAGAAGTTGTCTTTGTGCATGGCTTACAACACTAGAGGAAGGAGTTTGTTAAAACTCTTAGGAACATACATGCTACCACTACCCCTATGCAAGAGTGGATATTGCAGTATAATGGGGTCCCAATTCACATTCCAAAGATGATGAAGCCACAAGAAAAGCTTGATAAAGCAGAGGTTGAAATGTTGATCCAGAACTATGAGCAGCTCAGCCCGTCCATTAGCAGCATATAGGATTTATATGCATAGTTGTACAAGAGTTTCGATGTCGTGGTGAGAATGCACTAGATCCCCTCAATCGGTTCCCTCACCAAAGTTAAGCAAAAGAGCCAAGTCTGGCTAGAGATCGACAGGTACATGGAGAAGCTAAGGCAAGAGGCCACTAACGATGACTTGGAGTTGAACGTAGAAAACATGCATAGGTACATTGGTAGTCCCATCATAGTCAACACCATGCTGAACATGCTTTAGGATGAGTTGGACACAAGTTCCAAGATCATATACTTGGAAGCTATGGAGGAACGAGTCGGGTATCAAAAAGACACCATCATGAAGTTTGGGGACATCATCACGAGTACCAAGCTTGGCATCAGTACGTCACAAGAAGCATCAAGTGGAGGTTTCTGAGTTGGTCTTTCCCCAAACTTCTGAGTCATAGTGTTTTGCCTTGTTGCACTGTCTCTAGCCTATTTTGTCTCACGTGGGTAAACATTGAAAATGTATATTATTTCCAAATATGTTGTACGTGAAGTTCCAAGTGTCATTGGTGGAATGTGAATAGTCACTATGTAATGTAATGATTTATTTCTAAAGAATTTGAAGATTCATGAGGGTAGTCAAAGATTCAAATGGGAATGTCAAGAGTCACCCCACCCTTTGTTATAAATAGAACCTCATAACTCATATAAACATCTTTTGGGAGACAAGCTTTTGGCTAGCCTTATGCTTAGAGAAGGCTTGCAGGTATTATGATGCGGCTTGGCTTCTCCACAGTGAGAGCAAGTATACTTCTTTGGAGGAGTGAGTGTTCTTGACTGTAATGTTCCACTATTGGGGTTAGTTGTTGTCAATGGTGTATGTATGGATGGAATGTTCACTTATAATAATATAACTGAGCCAACATGTTTTCTTGCATATGTTGTTATTATAGTTCAACTATTCTGTTTACTTTAGTGATGTATGTTGTTTAACTTACGCATTTTCTTATGAACTATTTTATATGCAATTGTATGAATTTGGTTGAAGGGGTGTTGTTGGATTAACTCGTCACTTTGTTTTGTGGACTATTCCGCATTGCAGCTTGTGATGTCATTCCACTAGTGTATTCCTTTCAGGTTGGGTACTATGATAGTCTTCTAAGGGACACACTTCCTTTTCCATCTGTGTATTTGAATGCCCATGCATCTCCCTTGACTCGCTACATGGTCATAGACTTTCTTCCATGCTCCTACGGTCAATGCACTATATTACCGCCCACTACTAGGACTCCTACTCCAAACGGTCTAACATCTAGTTGAGAATTCTTAACGTGGAGATCCCCGTCAATGTTGGCGGGCCCAGCACTGTCAATAGGTTACAACAAAGAGTTTTCCTTTCACTGGCCCAAAATGTAGCCAATTTTCTACAAAATAAGTCTCGTACAGTAGTGAAAAAGACATATTTTTACAAAAAAAAAATGGAACCCGTAGCTCAAACTCAATCATATTTACAATGTTTATAGATCTAATCCAATAAATGAAACTATCTCAATGACAGTTAAATAAAAATTTTGAGATCAAATTTCAGAACTCAGAAACTCATTTTATTTCTTTCTTGCTTCAATCACATTCCTATAAAACTCCAGATGATGATATAAATAACCATCATGCAAACAAATTAAAAAAATATGTTTAAAAGCATATCTAATTTGCAAATGAAACCCAAATTCCAAAACCATTGAAAATAAAAATTCAAATTAATTTATCAACGAAATCTAAATTTAAACTCTTGATGGCTCTTTCATTTATTCCCTCAGGAAAAAGAGCAATCTCAAAATGGATTACCAATAGTAAAAATATCATGAAAAATGAAGTTTCTCCCAAACAAAACTTAGAAAATTAAATGGCTTACAAAATCACAACTGAATCTTTTGATAATATTTGGGGAATTGCCATATTTGTTTATCTACTACTAAGTCTTTCCTCTAAATTACCTTTCCAACAAAACCTCATAATTCTGATTTAGTGGAGTACATCTCGAAATAAGGACTTCTCAAGTTAGATTTTTGAAGCTAATTGAAATTTGTTTACCAACCTTTCTAAGCATGCTATTTATTTTTACTTTTTAATAAACATAAGATATTAAAATAAGAACATAAATTTTGTAAAAAAATAAATTGAAAAATTAAAAATAAAAAAGGGGCTCACATATGTCTCATGGATTAAATATATGAAAGGTCAAACATTCAATTCATGGCCGGGAGGCTACTTGAGTGGAGAATTGGGACCGAGGAGGTGGGTGGAGGAAGGGCCTTGCATCATTATTTTAAATTAAAACTAAAACCCATAATTATGTACTTACGTTTCATGCCCCCATTGACGATTTTGGCCCCATCGTGTTTTCAAATTTTGAAACAACTCGGTGAGTGATGGGGCAGATAAAAAAATATATCTGGCATTAATTGTTAAGAATTATATTGTCCTTGGGGAATATTTATCATAGGGCTCCATTGCTTGGTTATGGTGCATGGGAATCAAGGGCATAGTGGGCAGTCCACTCGTCAACCAGGAAAGCTAGTTCGAAAATCCTTTTACATTATTAATGCCCCAATTTTATATTATGTTACATCGAGCTTTCTAATATATAAAAGTGCTCAGTCACGACGGTTCTTATGTTTTGCTTTTTTATTATTATTTTGTTTTTAATATATTATGTCAAAATATTTCTGATACATAATATAAATATATCCAATCAATTACTAAATAATTAAATAAAAATTATATTTACAAAATTAATATAAATTATATTACATATTTAAATTTATTAATAAATTTATACAATTAAGTAAAACAAAGGATGGAATACATATATACATATATTATGTTTAGGTACATATATACATATTTTATGTTTAGGTGACGAAAATGGCTTAATCTTCTAATCATGTGGTAGAATCAAGAAAAAGTTATGTTCTTGAAAAGATGGTAGGGAAACAAAAGCAATGAATCCATCACACATGAAAACCAAATAAAACCAAAATTACCCAAAACTAAGAAAATCAAAGAATTCTAATGTTGACATTGGAAATATTGATATGGAGGGCCCATTTTGGCGAAACTTTTTTGTATGGATCCGGGGTTCAACCATAGGGTGCCAACATAGGTGTTTGTCATAGTCTAGCGCAACACTTGCATTCTCAATCTTTTGCAAGGGAAGAAGGTCTCACCTGAGGCATGCAAAGACTCTAAATTTAATATTTTGGTTATCGAAAGGAACACGATTCATTCCATTAATTAAATTATACACAAATCTCACAGACATTAATAAATGCTCAAATAATTATTACATGATAACAAAAGAATACAAAACAATGAAATTAACAGAGCATTATAAAATTTTGAAGGGTATATTCAATGCGTCATATTCAAATATATATACTCACAGACACAGATCCCCACAATATTCTTCTTTATGTTAGTACTCCAAGAGTGAAGTCATTACGTCAGATATTTGGGAAATCTATACAAGATCTTTTTAGAACTTTTTCAAACTATATGGGCACAGAAGACAATATTACACTAGAACGCATAAAATAGTGATTTAATTTTCATTTCAGTAATATGATTTCATTGTTTTTAATGTCTCTAAGAATTGTGATCCATCTGAATTTATATATATATTCCCTTTTGATTTTATCCATGATTGCTTGATTTGGTCCAACTTCGCCATCTTGGTGGAATCTAACTACATGGCCCACTTTCACTTAATTCATTCAAACTCAGCTTCTTTATCCATCTTCCATAGCCTTAGCGAGTTCCAATGTAACTGTTCACTTTTCTTACTTGCCACTTTCTTCTTTCCGTTCTCATTTTCCATCTTGTTTGGCAATTTTCTTTTCTACTTGCACTATTTATCTCTATGGATCTTTTTGTCAAAATTGATCAAAATTTCTCACAAAAATGAAGGACCCAATAAGCCCTGACCAAAATCCATGGAATCACTCTTCAGTCAGTCCCTTACATATGTTCTTGGTCCTTCTTATGGTTATACAATTACTGCTAATGTTCCTTGTCCCTCCACAAATTATTTTCCTTCAAACGATGGACCCAAAAATGGAATGGTCTACAAAATTTGAGTCTTAAAAATACCTTAGTTCTCTAGTGCATCTTTCATGTAGTGAGCAAAGGATTGGTGCTGTTAATGAATTGGGTTATAGTCTTCATAGCTAGTTTCTCAGTGTGTGAAGCAAGAAAATTTGTCCACTAAGTATCTACATCAAGATTAAGCTTACATAGTTGCATTTATTTCGGTTTAGTAGCAAGATAAAGGCCTCAAAGAGTAGTCTTGTCCTTGTCTAATTCCTCCCATAATCCATCAATTTTCTACTTGATTTCTTCACCTTGATTAAAGAACTTTTTTTGTTGTACCAAGTCTATGGTTGTAAGAGCTTGCTACATCAAGTGTTTTCTCTATTTTCACAAATAATATAGAGGATGATTATGATTAGAAAGCAATCCTATCAAATCTTATACTTGATGGAAAATATCCTCTGAACCCCATATGCACTACTGAAGTGTACCTTGGAAGTTAGATCCGTGTACAATCGTTTCATTGATCCACTGTTGGAAGTGCTATATAGGGATGAAAATAAAATGTCACATTGTTGGCCCTCATTTTTGGTCATTTTTGCCTATCCTAAACCCATACCTTTACCACCATATTCCATCATATTTCACTTACATATGCTTCATTTTATTCTTATTTCTCATATTCAGGTAACTAAATTAAGTTTTTCAATTTTTTATAGATTTTTGTAAAAATTTGGTTTTAAGATTAAATTTGGACTACCCTAAAAATTCTCGTAATAGCTCCGTTAAAGTCATATGTAAAGCACACCTAGGGGAGAGCTGAGTGCATATTTGGAGTGCTTCAGAAGCACGTATGGATGAACACCTAACTGTTCGGTCAAATTGAGCAAACACAGACCGGATCAACGTTGGGTAAACTTGACTTGTCATTCAAAAATCCATATTAAAAAGGGGTATACTATTATTTTTTGGGATTTTGCCTAATTTTGTGAACTAGAATTAATGAGTTTGACCTGGATGGATGGCTTAGGATAGATAAATATTGTAAGAGCTATTGTAGCTAAGTTGGTTGATAATTTTCTTATTTAAACTGAATTTATGAACCATTCATATGTTTAATTTGTATTCAGACTATTGGAGACCTTTTGATAATTTGAAGAATACCTTCTTTTATTCTCACTTGATGTTCATGTTGTGGATATTTTCATAAGTTAGGTGTACAAAGCAATGTTGGAGGGCCCCCATACCAAGCTAAGTACACATTGATTACATTAGTATAATTTTAATTTTAGTATTTCTTGTTTCATATTTATGCTTTAGTTATTTAAATCTTTGATGCTTCTTATGTGATTTTGGGATGATGATAGTTTAAAATCATATTTTCATATGAAAGGAAAAATAATAATTTAAGTTAATTTCTATTTCTAACAAGTTATGAATCATAGCTAAAATCATCCTTTTTGCATTTGTTGTATTATTTCTTGAATTCTAGTTTTATTTGATGCAATGGTAATGTTATTGGAGTAGATCTATGAGGAAGGACAACCATGATATCCTAAGTTAGGAGACTCTTCTCTTTCTTTCTACACATTACAGACCACTTCTCTTTAGTTTCTCTTCTTGGGGACAATACTATGAGAAAGGGCAACCAGGACCTCCTAAGTTAAGAGCCACTTATCCTGCTTGCTGTGTAGTATACCTAGTGGGGATAGTATGGGGTACAGAGGGACGTACCCAAGGAATAATGTAATAATGTGTTGGGCCATAGAAATAAATAAAGTGGTTAACCTGTATCATGTAAGGGACCACAAGTAGTTAGAAATAATGTAATAATCCCAATGTATTAGATAGATGGGATTGAGGGAACCATGGTAATAACCTATGGTATTGTATGTATGAGGACTATATAGAGGCTAGAGAGTCCCCATTAAGAGATGTCAAAGAATATTATATGAACAAACATATGTCTTGTGGAGTGTTCTCCTTTCTTAAGGAGTGAATGTATCGTGTTGCCCTACCTTAAGGGTTTGATCAATAAAGAAGCATTTTCATCTATTTCTATCTTATTATTTATGGGTATATTTGTATTTTCATATATTTTCAAATTATATCTATAACAAATGGTATCAGATCGGATCTATAACAAGTGATATATTTCTGTAAAAATAGTTGATTTTAAATCAACGAGATCTCCCTCATATAGACTCCGATTTAACGATTTTTTTTTTAAATTAGGTATTTTTTTGCAAAGAACCTAGGTCTGCAATTAGATTATGAAAATGTTGCCCTAGAATGTATAGATCTGATCTACAAACTTGCTGCCCCAAAAAGTGTTTGCAACACAGCTAATTTTCAAATCAATGACATCTCCCTCATCCGGACTCCGATTTGGCCGATTTCTTTTTTGAAATTGGGTATTTTTCTACAAAGAACCTAGATATGCAATTATATTCTACAAATGTCGCCCTAGAACATACAGATCTGATTTGAAAACTCGCTGCCCCAAAAAACATCTGCAACACAGCTGATTTTTAAATCAGTGATATTTCCCTCATTTGGACTTCGATTTGGCCAATTTTTTTTCCAAATTGGGTATTTTTCACACAAAACTAAGATCTGCAATTAGATTCTACCAATTTTGAACCAGAATGTATAGATATGATCTGCAAAGTTGTTTCCCCAAAGAGTTCTTGCAAAAATAATAAAAAAAATTATGGTTTGCCCAAGAAAGTTCTCTAATACCACTTGTTATAGATCTGATCTAAAAATATATGAAAATACAAATATACCCAATAACTATAAATAATTACCAAAAATCACCAAAAATAGCAATATTTGAATATAGATAGAAATGCTTCTTTAATGATCAAACCCTTGAGGTAGGGCAAAACCATATAATCACTCCTTAAGTAAGGAGAACACTCAACAAGCCATATGCTTGTTCATACAATATTCCTTGACATCTCTTAATGGGGATTCTCTAGCCTCTACATAGGCCTCATACATACAATACCATGGGTCATTACCATGATTCCCTAATTACCACCTATCTAATACAATGGGCTTATTACATTATTGGTAACTACTTGTGGTCCATTACATGGTATAGGATAACCACTTTATTTATTACTACGGCCCATCCCATTATTAGATTATTCCCTTGGGTACCTCACTCTATACCCCATACTATCCCCCATAGGTATACTACATTGCACCCCCCTTCAACATATTTCATCCCCGAAACATAAGAAGAAAACAAACAATAAGATATACTCAAAAGAGTAGTTCACAGGTACCATGCACGTGCATCTAGCCATCCAAGAGAAAGGTGAACCATCAATCTAGTTGGTGCCTCTCTCGCTTGAGATGAAAGTTGACCTTGGTGTCTCTTCTGTGTTGTTTTATTGTGGGTGGATCATTGCTCGTCTCTATCTATCATCCAGGGGTTGTTGTCCTTGTTGTTGATTTGTTTCCGTCGTGTTGGTTTTTTTCTTACGGGGTGATGTGGGTGCTGATATGCTGAAGTTTAAACCAACAATGTATCTTTCTTTAATTCACCACTTAATGGAGCCTGATTGGTATCTGGTACATGTTGTCGTGCCTGTTATTATTTCCTATATTCCAATATTAATTCAACCACTGAGTCATCATCTGATGTATTAGTACTTGTAACATTTTCTGCTTTAGCCTCCTTGGACACTCCCTATTTTTCTAGTACCTAGTTTGATGTTTGTGTTTGATTTTTAACCATCAAAGGCTCATCATCTGATGCATTAGTGTCATTAGAGCTTTGTGCTTCTGCCTCCATAGTCTCTGCTTGGGTCTTAATCGAAATATCCTGTAATGTTATTTTCTTCTTTTTATACTAGAGCTTCATGAATTTCTTCTGCACATTATTATTGATTGTACCCACAGATTCCATCCAAGGATATGCCAAAACAACATCCATGTTATCCATATCTGAAGTATAAAAATCACAATGCAACACATACTTATCCATAGAAAGCTTCAAATCTTTATAAACTTGAACATCCCCATTATCAATTTGTGTGTTTTCAATGTGTTTTGCTGGAACTTGCATTTTTTTTGCTAAATTAACATTGATAAAATTATGCTTCCAGCTAAGATTTATAGACACAATGATATTCTCCTTCTGAATCAACCCATCAACATGTTATAAGGAGATACCAAGAGAAAATAATCCTTTAAGTTTCTTGGTTTCCTTCTTTCCTGTAAAAATAAAATCTTTGTTAGGTTTTTTGGTTTCCTCATTTCTAGTATGAGACCATTTGTCCAAAAGAAGTTTTTCAAATTCTTCATTTGAAAATTTGAACTTTTGGGTGCCAAGAGAGTACCACCATATGGCAGCCTTGTCTTTCACATTATGCCATAGGAAACTTCTCCAATATTTCTGATGGTTTTTCTTAAGATTTTTTATGAATTCTTCAATAGTAGGACCATTATCTTTCCCTGTAAGAAATTGCTTGCTAGAGGCCATGAAGAGAGTTTTGAAAAAAAATCACTTACATGGCGGAAATTTAAAGTGGCCACAATTTAGTCAATATTGCTCAGAACCCCTATTATGACCTATTTTCAGAAATGGAACAACCATTTTGCATCTTCCCATGTCATAGAAATCCTGACCCAAATAATGAAATTTCATATTCACGCTACAATTGTCCCACCGTCACAAAAATTTCTGAAAAAATAGCTGATTTTAAATCAGCAATATCTCCCTCATCCAGAATCTCATTCGACTGATTTTTTTTTTGAAATTGGATATTTTTTTGGCAAAGAACCTAGATATCCAATTATATTTTTAAAATGGTGGCCCAAAATGTACATATCTGATCTGCAAACTCCCCACCTCGAAAAATCTCTACAACATAGCTGATTTTTAAATCAGTGATATCTCCGTCATCCGGACTTCAATTCCGCCGATTTTTTTTTGAAAATTGGGTATTTTTTTGCAAACAACCTAGATTTGTAATTATATTCTATTAATTTTGCACCAGAACGTACAGATCTGATCTACAAACTCGTCACCTCAAAAAAGTTCCTGCCAAAAAAAAAATATCTGTTTTTCCCAAGAAAGTGCTTTTATACCACTTGTTATAGATATGATATGAAAATATATGAAAATAAAAGTATACTCAATAACTGTAAATAATTGCCAAAAATAACAATATTTGAATATAGATAGAAAAGCTTCTTTATTGATCAAACCCTTGAGGTAGGGAAACACCATAAAATCACTCCTTAAGGAAGGAGAACACTCCACAAGCCATATGCTTGTTCATAAAATATTCCTTGAAATCTCTTAGGGAGTCTATAGCCTCTATATAGACCTCATACATAAAATACCATGGGTCATTACCATGGTTCCCTCAATACCATCTATCTAATATAATGGGCTTATTACATTATTGCTAACTACTTGTGGTCCCTTACATGATACAAGTTAACCACTTTATTTATTACTATGGCCCATCCCATTATTACAATATTCCCTTGGGTACCTCCCTCTATACCCCATACTGCCCCCTAGGTATGCTACAAAGCTAGTTTTTCATTCTTCTTATTTTCAAGATCTTCTTTTAGAGAGAGGATCTTAGCTTCAAGACTTTCATAGTTACTGGATCTATCTTTAAGTCTCTCGATTGTTGTACTCTTTTCATTTACTTCATTTCTTAATGAAGTCACTTCATCCTGCAACTTTTGACATTGATCTTCCTTTTCATTGTACTACTTCCTTACATTGTTTCCTTCCTCCAGTTGAGCTTTTAATTTGGTAACTTCTTCTTTGAAGGTACACTCCCTTTTGTTAAATAGATCTTGTTGATATCTGATTTTATCTATGAGTCTTTTAACTTCTGATTCTATGCTTCTTTGACTACCACTTCCAATATATTCAATATTGCATGAACAAAGAAAAGTATCACTAGAAGGCCAAAAATTTGTACCTTATACTTCATTTGCTTGTTCATCTTCAATCTGAGGTGATTCTGAATCTGAATACTTGCTTCCATCTAACGACCCATTATCTCTCCTGCTGTCACTGTTCCTTTGAGATGCCTTCCTCTTCTAAGGTGCTTTCTTCCTTAGCTTCTTTCCCATTATTTGTACGGATCTCCTTCAAGCGATCAAGCTTCTACCAAAAGAACTTGGCTCTGACACCAATTTTCAGAAATAACATTGAGAGGGGGGGTGACTCGGTATTATTCAAATCAATAACTTTTTCTTTTCATGTTCTGATTTATATACGCTACTTCAATGAAGCTAACTTGCGTGTACATGCAACTGTATTTAAGGAAACCAATGTATATACAACAGAATTATGATTCAATTAATTCATCATATATTGATCTTTAATCAGTGCATCATTACTTCATTAACCTCATAGGTGCATCCTTAGTTCAGATCAAGCAAAGCATCAGAAACCCATAATCTGCATATTTGATCTAACACTTCATAAGATATTCAATACTTGCACCCTCGGTCTAATGATCTTCTTCTCCTTATATAGCTTTAGGCCTTTATCAATATCTTGGACCAAAACCACTTAGGACCAATACATTGGACCAAATACCTCGGACCAATACTTCGGACCAAATACCTTGAGTAAAACCTTGATTTTCCATCCCATATGCACGTTTCCTTCTGTCAAAGTGTGTGTATATGTGTATGTTCCTTTTGTTCTATTAAACTGCATGTATATGTTTCTTAGACAAAGTGAGTCAATGTATACTTCTTAAACAACTCTCTTTCTTCAATCTCTGGAGTCTGATTTGTAATATTTTGTTGTTAACTAGTTGCACTATGACCTTTCATCTGTGTGAGTTTCCATCAAGGACACCACCTGTATCTAATGCTAACAATATCCCCCTTTGGAATTGATGGCAACAACAACACGAAGACACTCTCTCCCTTTGCCATCAAGGGCAAAGGACAGACCAAGATATTCTCCCCCTCTGATATACATTATATTGTCCTTGCTCCCCCTGAGTACATGCTGAAATCTCAGATTAAGCTCCCCCTTTGTACATGATGAGATGCACTAAACCGTCCATGCTCCTCCTGAGCACATGGAGAGTCTGTAAAAATGTTTTCCAAAAGAATAACATGACTCTATAACTCAACTATGTGAGTATGACCTTCTTATCATCAATGACTCATACATACATTAATCTCCCAAACAAGTGGGGATACACCAAATTTGACTCATCCACCCAACCAAGTGGGGATATACTAAATGTTTATACATAATTGAAAATAAAAATTATTACATCATCCTTCCCATGCATAGTGTGGTTAAAAATTACGTCTTTCATGACCTTTACATCAAATGATATACATGACATTTATAACAAGGACCAACAATCTAAACAAGACCATGATAGTCATTACAAACTGTCATACACCATATATGATCTACACCATCAGCATATGTCAACAACATCAAGATCAACAGGTTGTATATCTCCATCATTAAAAGAGTAACCTGAATCAAAACAACTATGTGGATCAAACAAATATAAGCATCTTCATGTTCCAAGATCTTCTAAAATAATTCCAACAATGCATTATTAAAAGCACATGCTCCCCCTAAACCTATGCCAATTGTTCATTATTAGATCTGATCATTGAAAATATCAGCAAGAATCATCAAGGCATCATCATCAATCAGATATATATCAACCTTTTAACAACTTATGAGGACCAACACATTTCCACATATCATCAGCACATCATAACCATCATCAAACAAAGTAGATAATTGACTGAACCATATCAGACCCATTTTCTTGAGTCCGTCCCACTGATTTTTCCTCAAACCAACATATACAAGACTGTGCAGCTTCAAACTCGCATATATACGTGACTTGTCTTCATGAAAATTATGTATGGGATTTAGAAAAATGAATTTCCGCACTTTTAGCTCCCCCTGAGTCTGTTATATCTGTAAACTGAGCTATGACACATCTTTTTGATTGTACCTCCTTCTTCTTCCATATCTTCAATTCTCATGATGTTTTCTCCTTTTGGTATGGTGCCCAAAATTTTTCTTACATTCCTTTGCTATATGTCCAAACTTATTACATGAATAACATCTTACATGTTTCATAGTCCTTCTATAGAAGTCAATGGCTTTGTGACCAAACATATTGTAAGAAAAACAATATCCCTTAAAATACCTGGAAGCTGATGATCTTTCTGGGTGAAGGTCTTGAACCATTCTACTTCTGCATCTCACTGCAACATGTCCAAAATTATGACATATAGAGCATTCAACATTATTCAATGGAGGAAATAACCAACTATCACTTCCACAGTTAGGAGCAAAAGATTTTCTTTGAAGACTTTCTTTCCTTGGTTGTTGATGGGGTTGACCTCTCATCTCCTTTTTGAGCATTTCATATTTTGCATTAGAGTTCCTTGCCTCATTTTGTGAGCTAGATTCAGCTTCAATAGATTCATGAAAATCAAGACCAGTTTTGATAGTAGGAGACCTTTCACTACTAATAATATTATCCAAAATTTTAGTATTGTCTTGAAATCGTAACAATTTATCCTTTTCTTCTAATTTACCTTTCAGGATATTTACCTCAACCTGATATTGCTCTTCCTTTTCTAGATATTGCTTCTTCAAGATTTCTTCAGCCTTTCTTCCTTCTTCCACTTCCTTCCTTAATTTGAGAATCTCATTTTCTTGTTCTTCATCTACTTGAGGTAGTTCTTCATTCTTCTTATTTTCAAGATATTCTTTTAGAGAGAGGATCTTAGCTTCAAGACTTTCACAGTAACTGGATCTATCTTTAAGTCTCTTAAATTGTTGTACTCTTCTCATTTACTTCATTTCTTAATGATGTCACTTCATCCTGTAGCTTTTGACATTGATCTTCCTTTTCCTTGTACTACTTCCTTACATTATTTCCTTCCTCCAGCTTAGCTTTTAATCTGGTAACTTCTTATTTGAAGGTACACTGCCTTTTGTTAAATAGATCTTGTTGATCTATGATTTTATCTATGAGTGTTTTAAATTCTACCTCTATGTTTCTTTCACAATCACTTCCAATATCTTCAATATTGCATGAACAAAGAAAAGTATCACTAGAAGACCAAAAATTTGTACCTGATAATTCATTTTCTTATTCATCTTTAATTTGAGGTGATTCTGAATCTGAATACTTGCTTTCACCTAATGATCCATTGTCTCTGCTTTTGTCATTGTTCCTTTGAGATGTCTTCCTTTTCTGAGGTTCTTTCTTCTTTACCTTCTTTCCCATTGTTTCTACAAATGTCCTTCAAGCGATCGAGCTTTTGCCAAAAGAACTTGGCTCTGATACCAATTGTTGGAAATAATACTGAGAAGGGGCGGGGGTGAATCATTGTTAGTCAAATCATTAAATTTTTCTTTTCATATTCTAATTTATATATGCTAGTTCAATGAAGGTAACTCGCATGTACACACAACTGTATTTAAGGCAACTAGCGTATATACAACAAACTTATGATTCAGTTAATTCACCATATGTTGATATTTAATTAATGAATCAGTACTTCATTAACCTCAAAGGTTCATCCTTAGTTTAGATAAAAAAAACATCAGAAACACATAACCTACATATTTGATCTAACACTTCATAAGATATTAAATACTTGCACCCTTGGCCTATCTATCTTCTCATCCTTATATAACTTTAGGCGTTTGTCAATACGTTGGACCAAAACTACTTAGGACCAAATACCTTGGACCAATATCGTGGACGAAATACCTTGGACCAAATACCTCAGACTAATACCTTGGACCAAAACCTTTATTTTCCATCCCATACGCACTTTTCATTCTATGAAAGTGTGTGTATACGTGTATGCTCCTTTTGTTCTTTTAACCTGTGTGTATATGATGCTTGGTAAAAGTGAATCAACATATACTTCTTAAACCACTCTCTTTCTTCAATCTTTGGAGTCCAATCTGTAATCTTTTATTGTTAACCTGTTGCACTGTGATTTGTCATCTGTGTGATTTGTCATCAAGGACAACACTTGTATCATAATGCCAATACAAAGACCAATCTTGAAATGTGTTAGATGAGGATACCAAAGAGATATTCATGTGCTTGAATCTAGTAAATTAAAAATAACTAAACTATTTAGTTGGGTTTATGCACATGAGGACGGTCTTCCCCTAAGGGGGAGGGGTTTGTAGCAACCCTAGGTTAAAAATCCATGTAATAAAGTTGATAAAGGAAAAATAAGACAAAGGTGATGAGACATGTATTCCATGATAAATGTTGATAAAATCATCCTAGTGGGTGTTCATTCAATTTATTATGGCTAAGGAAATTAAAAAAGGCAATGAAGAAGGCTTTTGAAAAGGAAATGAGGCATTATTTGGCATTTTATTTATGAAAATAAAAGAAATTAGGAGAAAAATAATGTGAAAGGTCACAAATTTGCATGAGAATGAAATTAAATGAAAAATGAAGGAAAATGAAGAAATTATAGGCCTCATTGATAAAAAGGATTTTGAGGGTCAATTCATGGTTTTTGTTAGTACTATCTTCTGTTAGTTCAATTTCGGTGCCTTATCCCTAGTCTCTTTCTCTTATACTCTTGGACACTTACATTTTTCTTGGAGCACTCTAGAATTGGATCAAGAAAATAAAAAGAAGGACAAGGAAGGAAAAGGGAAGAAAATATTTAGTAAGCAAGAGTAGGATCAAGTAGCTACAACAACATTACTTGCAGGTATAAAATTGCATGTATGGTTTCCTTGCTAGCTTTGTCATGAACGTGTGTAATTGGTTCTCTTGTTATCACGGGCATGAGTCTTGTGAGGTGTGAGAGTGTATTTCACCGTTGCCTTTCCATTTCTTGATAACCATGGTGTGATGGGATTCTCTCTTACTTGACTGAGCTCGATTGCTAGATGGTTTTGAAATTGAGTGGGTTGTTCTCAGGAGAAAAAAACACAAGGCCTAGGAATCCCTGGAATGGTGAAGGTGGGGTTGTCGTAAAGCTGGATTGTGTGTACCTCGGTGGGCCTAAGAATCCTCAACCAGTGAATGGCGGGATATACAGTAAAGCCTAGAGGTGTTTGCCCTCTATTAGGCCTAGGAATCCTCGACGAGTGAATGTCGAGATATATGGTAAACCCTAGACGGTGGAGTCTCATTGGGCCTAGGAATCCTCGACCAGTGAATGGTAGGATATAAGGTAAAGCCTAAATATTGAAGACAAATAAATTCATCATTGTTTAGGTGGAGAGATCCAGAGGGATACATGCTTGTATAGGCCTAATCATCCTTGGATCAGTATATGGAGGGATGGTAGTAAAGGCTGGTAGTCTATGTTTCTTTTTTGGGCCTAGGAATCCCTTGTTGGGATTGTAGTAAAATTTGTGTGGATCCTACTAAATTTTCCATAATATTGAATATGTCATCACCCACCTCATTTTGATAGTTTTATTCTGCTCTAGGAGATACTAGCTTTTATCAAAAATTCATTCGAAATTATGCTTCCATTACGGCTCCATTGGAGAATCTCCTTATGAAGTTTGACAGTGTTGTGTGGTTTTCTGAACGCAATGATGCATTTGATACATTGAAAGAGAAGCTTGTGAGAACATCGATTTTAGTCTATCCTTACTAGAATAACAAATTCCATGTCCATGTTGATGCCTCTGGGATCGCTTTGGGCGCTATCTTGATGCAACCATGTCAAGGAAACTTGGACTACCCTATCTATTTCGCAAGCATAAAACTTTCTAATGTAGAGAAGA
>APFE030827995.1:22183-44089 GCA_000404065.3 Pinus taeda
TCATTATCCCAGCATAGCAATAAGGAGAGCATAGAGAATCGACCGAGTACTTACCTGAAGATTCGTGCTTGTGCTTTGTTGGATTTTGTCTCCAACCCCGAATGGGTTCGGATTCAGTCTCATTCTCAGCTCGGAATTTCTCCAGGAATGCCGTGTTATACTTCTTCTCTGGCTTCGGCAAATGATACATTTGCCTGAAATCCTTGGCTCGAAAGGAACCGAAAATTCTCCCATCTGTGGTGCTGAAAGTTCTTTCGGTAATCGGTATTTCCTGAATCGCCCATCTAACCACATCTGTATATGGGAGGATTTGCAACCGGGCTGCTATTCGATGAAGAAAAGAGTGGGCTAAATCGCTCAGATTAGCCTCGGATTTGCTAGTGCTGTCAACTGAAACTTGTATTGCTATCACCTTCGGCTCTTCGGCTTCGATCAGATTATATGTGCCTTGCCAAGCAACTCTGGCAAGTCCTAGGCATGTAGTGTCCGATATGAGCCCTTTCTTTTTATTACTTGGATCAACAACAGGTTGCCCTGTGGTCGGCGAAGCGGAAGCCATTGTGGTTTTCTTGGACTTCTTCCCCATTCTGGTTAAATCTGTTTCTGCGGAATAATTCTACACAATGACGATAATGGGCATAATACAGAAAATGATAGCATAAATCGAATAGACCAAGATATATATTGATAAATGCATGGCGAACGATTGACTTAAGGTGGCCTCAAATAAAATCTGTAAACAGATCGCAGGCTTACTGTTTCATTAAATGGTCGTTAAGGCCTGTCAATCCTATCAATGCCCGTCAATTCGATTAATGGTCGAATGATTTATTTGAAGTGTGCCTTGGGTATTTTGGTGGTTGAGCGTGGATGAATGGCTCTTCGAAAGATAAGGCCTTAAATACAAATAAATCGTATTAAACCTACTTTTAAGATTTTCCTGGAATCTCCGATCGCCGATAGTGATATTGCATCGCGTCGGGAGTACCGAGTGGGGCAGTTAAAAAGGCATGCATATTCGATTGCCGATTGCCGATAGCAATATCACATCACATCAGAGCAAGAGGGAGCTTTATTGTGTTAATTCATTATCGCCGATTGCCGATAGCGATATCGCATCGCATCGGAGATTAAGGGGGCTTTAATTGCGTTAATTCACTTATCGCCGATACCTGATAACAATTTTGCATCGGAGAAAACCAATATGTCCTCAAGTTGTGTTCCCTTTGTCATTGCGATATGCGATCTTGCGATCGCTTTATCGCCAATGACAAAAGATTAATCATTCATGTTAAGGCTTTTGATTGGTTTATTGAAAAGGCTTTTTTGGTAATGTTTTATTTTATCTGTTCGGGCCTTTTTTAATAGAACTAAGTTGATACGAATTAAAACCAAAATTAAAAAAGGGACCCATTCCATATTATGGTTTTGGGATAATAATGATATGAAAGGCGGGGTTGTTGTAGGGCACAACAGAGAACTAGATGTCAAGTTGATCCCATTGTATCTGGTTTGAATCTCCTATCTAAAATTGCTCATACACTCCTTGATCAGCCTCTCAAAGCACTTGTCACAGTTAAATTTTGTTGGTGAGGATGGAACATCCATAACCGAGCACATTTCCAATTTTCTTAAATTTTTTGAATCTTACAAAATCGATGATGAAGAGTTTATTTGTGTGCTTTTCTTCCTCACCCTTGCAGGTCATGTTAATCGGTGGTGCCTTAGCTTTCCACCCGCTTCTGTACATTCCCTTCATAATTTCCTTAGGGAACTCCATCAAGCCTTTGATAAGTATAATTACTGAGATATTTGTGGGAGAACCAATCATTTAAGAATGAAGCTTGATGAATGAGTTAAGGATTTTTCTATTCGGTTCCTTCACCTCTATTGTGAACTTCCTGAAAAAGATTTGAACTGGGATTTATTCAAACAAGCGTTTGAGTGTTTGGTTCATGTCTCTTCATACGGTGAGCCTGAACCTCCTAATATTCCTTCTTCCCCAACTCTTGTGAATCACGAGGCACCTCAAATTTCAAAGGAGGATCTTATTAGCCCTTGTTTCTTTGTCCTCCTCCTTTTAAAGTGCCGATGAGGGTGCCTCCCTGTGGTGATTGTAAAATTAGGAAACATGTGAATCCAATCTCTGGTAAATCTTCTCATTATTCCTCTGCTTCAATGGAGGAAACTCCAAATGACTCATGAAGCCTATGGTGAATACTCACTCCTCCATCCCACAAGATGATGTCACCATTCAAAACTATGGTCACAAAGCTAATCTGGATTTTTGTTTGTGTCTATCATCTACATATCCTGACTCTTTGTACCCTGACTCCTTTGACCAATATGCTTCACAAGCTAGTTCTTCACATTCTCTTGATTCTCAAGCTGCTAGCCCAAATTGTGATCAGGTACAAAGTAGCCGTCGTACCTTGTAAAGGAGAAACAAGGTGAAGATGATTCCAATATTTCCTCTCTGTTTCAAAATCTTCCATGTCAAAACAATGAGTTTCCATTCTTGAGTGGTTCTCAATTTCCTAATCTCAGTAAAAATCCAATACAATCAATTCTTTCAATCAACCCCCAGCCTTGGAAAGTAATCATTCCAATGATGATGACTCTATATATGTATGTTGTGATGAATTCCCAAGAACATCATATGATCTTTCAGTTTCTCCTAAAGATTTTGATTTAGATCTAGAAGCTGGTTCAGTCAAAGAAGATTTTCATATCAAAACTTCCTCTTCACCTCACTACCCCTTATGTCCTACCATTTGCAACACATCTACTTGCGATGGAGATACTTGATGATCTTTATTTTCTTCATCCAATGAGTTATCCCCTCGTTTAACACAAGGTAGTGAGGTTTTCCATGATGAAATGGAAAACAATAAAATCATAGAGCACCTTTCCCATCCATCATCATATCTTATTCTACATGAAGACAACTCTTCAAATCAACTTTCTCATGAGGTCTCACTGATTCATTTATTTTTGAATTTTCGATCAAAAGAGCCTCTCCAATTAAGAAATATGTTTGTTCAAATTGAAAAATACGGTAAAATTTGTGTCAGAGATGGATGTTATCCAATAAGAAGTGGTCTTACTAAAACCATCAATAGCAATTATCCTCAAGCCATGTGTGATTTGGTTCAAGATTCAAATGTGATTCTATAATCCTAGGAAGTTTTGGGACCTGCTAGGGATTTGAGGCACTACAACTTCCATTGATGGTTATGTCAGTATCTATCGAATATAGTAAGCCCTTTGAAATAATTAGATTTGGTTTCTGTTGCACAATCCATCTATCTGCATTGTTTCACTCGATGAGAATTCCTGTGTAAAAAGTGCTTGGTATTCCAGTTGTGACCTTTAAAATTAACAATATGTTATAGTTGCAGGAAGGTGGTATGTCATATCTGGCTTGCAAGGAACTTATTTTGATTGTTCAAATCATTCACAAGATTGTTCAAATTGATTTTTATTCATTTATTTCAAACTGGGAATCTAATGCTTCAATTAGCTCATCTGATCATTTCTCTATCTTTGTTGACTATCATTCATCTTATCATTTTCCCATCATCATATCCAACGAAATTTGTTTCACACCCCTTGATCTTCATTGTTCAACATCTCTCTATTCAGATTTTTGTCAAGCAGGTGAGGAACTTCAGCATTCACTGATGGTTATGGTAGGTCCTCACTGTCTTGACATGACTTTCAAGTATCATAAGATCTAATTTCCCTCACAAAATTCTCATTATGGTCCCATGATTTTAATTTAATACTCATCTTTTCAAATTTTTCAAGAAGGCCATCATGAATTTTATGATCCAATCATTAAATGGATGGAACAATCTTACTGGATAAGCTCTGTAGCAAACAAAAAGTTTCAATCTTTCTTCGCACTTGCTAAGGAGCACAGTGTAGATGAGGGCACATCCATAAGAGGCTTTTGAGGTTTTTTGAAAAATGATATTCATAAAAAAGGTAAACATGTGGATTGGATGAAAGTATTGGTTATGACACACCTTTCTGCCCACATAAAAAACCGTCCTTTCTTATGCAAGTTATTAAAGATTTTATCTTTTTGGTTGTAAAATGCTTTATATACATTTTAATTGTTCGTATCTCTATGGATGCAGGTCTTAAACAATTATGTTGGCTTCACTAGAAATTTCATTACATGTGACCCTCCCTTTTAGATGTTAGGTTAGTAGTAGGATTAGTTGCATCCTAGTTTTCCCTTTCTTGCACTGATCCCTTATAGTCTGTCCTTGTTTTCTTATTTTGGTTCTACACCATGTTTTCTTTAGCCATTTTATTCTCTTGTCTTCTGGTTTTGTTTCCTGGTTCTATGTTTTCTTTATTTTTGTCTTGTTTTCTTTCTTGTTGAGTGTATCCCTTTTGTTTCATTGTGTGAAGAAGTCTTGTGCCTAGACCTATTTTGACTTCTTATAATGTGTGGCCAAGCTATAAAGTGACTTGTGACACTTCAACATTTGGCTAGCCATTTTTCTGCCTTCCTTGTCTTGGTTACACCTTTTGGCTGATTAAGTTCTGATGGAAAGTACAATCCGTCCGTAAGGAAAGATTTGGTCCAACCATGGATCCATGTCTAGTTTGAAAACCTCATGCCTATACTTGATAATTATAATTTGGTGTTCTCAAGCTTATCTAGCTAGTAGAAGCTGAGAAGGGGAAAAATATAAATGAGCAAATGCAATTAAGAGGTCTTTATATGCTTCTCTGAAGGAACAACCTCTTCTAATCTCAATAAGTCAAGATCCCTCTTCCACCCCAAAATAAATAAGTTCCAATGCACAAGTCTCTTTAAATAAATAAATAAAGGTGAAAGAAGAGAAAGGTTTCCTGCGCAGGGAGGTGAAGTAAGAAACTCCATCAGGGTACTGTCTAGGTTCACTCGTAGCAGGGAAATGTTTGTCGTCCTATGTGACTTTGTCGAGGTACTATCCAGGCTTTCTAATAGTGAAGAAACACTAGAGACAAAAAATTATACTTTGAAAATCTTAAGCTCGCAAGCTACACTACCCTTCCCAACTCCAAACATTGTGATTATGTATAACTTTATGTTGTGTTCGACCAAGAAGGTATAGAGGGTTTTAGTGCCTAAATATACCTCGGGTTAAGAAAGGTAGGATCTAGGATAACATCAAACCACGCTTAACCTAGTAGCTAGCCCTACCAGGTCGGGAGAGGGCTCTCTCCTTGTCAATCTCAGCAAAATATGATCAATGAGGCTTGAGATAACTAATGTGAAGACTGATTTTAGGCTAGTTATGTGTGGAGAAGAGTTTGATTGAATTTGATGATTTTTTGTTGGCTCAAGTGTGAAAGGCAGACTTTGGGTCTAGGGAATGAGGCTCAGTTTTGCAGAGATCTCTATGGGGTAAGATAGGCAAATGATTTGATACTTCAAATTGAATGAAATGGAGAGATTTTAGACAAGTGAGGAGTTGAAGAGGGCAAGAAAACCTCAAGGATCCTCTTCAAACGGATGAAAACATAAATAACTAAGCAAACCCGAGGTAGATCACTACAATTTCAATTGATTCTACCTTTATCCATGTTTGTTTTATTTAAGATGAAGCAAGAGAGATAATTGCATATATAAAACACATGTAAACTTACAATTATAGAAGGAAACACAATACCAAAGAAAGATGCCACATGAATCCCATGAAGTGTTGCAAACCCTGGTCTATTCCTTAGCCAAAACTGCTGAAAATGTGTATACAATGAAGCTCCAAGCTTTCTCAAAAGTCCAACCATGTTAATGACTGAAGAATCACAAGATATAGACAATCAATAACTCATCCTAGCCTCTAGGTTTTGAGCTCATAAGTTTAGGAGTTGTTCCAACTAATTCTAAACTGAGAACTAAAAATTAGGTAGTGGAACAGCTTGCCTCTAGAAACTAGGGAACTGATTCATTAAGTTGCAAACTACCTTTTGATAGATGAATCTACCTCCATGAGTGAAAATTTCACATAATTACATTAATATCCATAAATTTACATTAAATTACATCAGGATTTTGACATTGAGAAGAAGAAAATTCAAACCGTCAAGAAGCTAGGTGAAAAGCAAAGTATTTTTTGGTCAAACTGAGCAAAATTTCCCCAATGCGCTGCGCTGATTTCCCTATGCGTAGTGCCTGTGTGCAGCCACGTTTGGAGGCCTTTCAAGTGTCCAAATTTGCTCCACGTGTGCTTGTTAAAAATGTCTACCTGTCTACTTTCCAGAACAAGTGGAATTTTTGAATTTTTCCTCCATTTACCCCTCCAAAACTAAGTTTTCCCAACACTGCTCCTTGTGTGTCCAAATAGGGGCAGAAAAGGTCATTTTTGGGGTGTTTTTTACCCTTTTGGGGGCTCAAAACTTGTCAAAATTTCTTGGCCATTTGTATGCATGCATATTTTTCCAAGACAAATCCAAAATTGTTGAGTTTTTCTCATTTGAAGGCCTCCATCAAAAGCGAGCGCCAGGTGGCACAGCGCATTGGGTAGAAAATTCTATGTTTTTAGCCCAAAAATTCCAAAAAATGCAAAAAGTGCCCCAAATTTTTTGAAATTTTGGCTGAGTGTTCTCGATCAAGTGCTGTGTTGGGTCAAGGAAGCCTCATCCAATATCTGAAGTCTATCTTACTCCTTTCGCCTCCTCGATGCCCTCTTCAACTTTGCTTTCAAGCTTTTGATTCTTGCTTTGCAACTTTTATTCCTCGCCATGTAATGGTAGGCCATATGCCTCAACATTGTTTTCTCCCTGTTAGCCTTCTCTAACAACCTTTCTAAGTGGATTTTTACTCTCTCAAGCCATGATTCTCAATCGACATTGATTTCTTGCTCAAGTGATGTGAGCTTCACTTTCCTCTTCTTAGCAGCTTGGAAATTTTCTCGTATGTTTTGCAGCTTCATAATGGTTTGTTGGTCCTCGAGCTTCTTGTTTCTTTGTTTTAGGTACTTTAGTATCCACTTAGCTCTTTCTAAGTTGAGGGACAAAGCATAGATGTCTACCTGTTGCTCTAGGATGACCTCCTTGAGCTTTGAGCTTTGTGGGCCCAAATCAGTGTCATCATCCTAAATGAGAATGAAATCGATCTCCTGCTCACCTGAAGGCCCCTCATCATGTAATGACCTCTTGCCCTTGTCTTGAACCTACTATGCTGATGAAGGAAGCAAGGCCCTTCCAACCTGGGTGGAGATAATACTTGCTTTGCTGCTGCAAACAACTGTTTAGTGCCCCTTTGATAAGTGACAAACACCGGCACACTAGTGGTCTGTGCCTCATGACGCTCCTGCTGATGTGAAGTTCCACATGTCTCATGAAAAGTCTCTGGAGGTACCTGAGGAGATATGAAGAACTCATGAGAAATGAAATCCTCCCATGAGATGCCCTGCAAACCAAGTTGATGCATGACCACAATTTTTATGAGTGCAAAATGATATATATTGTTAAACTGCTACTGAGGAGTCTTTTGTTGTACTAGGGTGGTCATCTTCTCAATATTTCGGCACATGAAGTAAGGGAGATTCATCATTCTCACCCTGGTAAAGTGCATCAACAATCTGATATGATAGGCTTACAGGCGAGAAAACCAGCCCTCACAGCTGAAATATTTCATTATAAGTTTCATCAAAGGAACATATGAATCTTTCAGGTACCGAAAGGGAAATACTCTATGGATTTGTCTCAAATAACTGGGATTGATGTATGGTTCGTAATGTTCCCTGTCAATTTGTTGCCTTTTATTCCACTACTCTCTGACATTAGGAATGTTGGTTGCTAGAGAAATAGACTCCAATGTTAAGGTGAATGTCAGACCAACTAGAGTGGTTTGACCATTATGTAGATGAAGCACAAACAACCAGGCCAACTCATGATGATACTCGACTCTAGAAACCATCTCACAGAACTAATAATAGGATTGGTGTTGGAACCATGTGATAGCAAGAGGGCAGGCCTGCAACTCGACAAGTGTAGTAGGCTCCTCTCGTATATGTTTGCCACCCTTGTGAGGCCTCCTTGGTGCATGTATTTCTGTAGGAGAGTCACTATGTGTCTCTTCATCTCGGTCATATGAAGGATCAGACTCCATGTCTGCTAGTGTGTGAGTTTTCTTGATAAGTACAAATATTTTTATGGTGTTTTTAGTTTTCAGCCACCAAGGGTAACAATGTATGAGGGACTGTGGAGGGAGAGGGTATGAGGGGTTTTGGGAATGTTATGGCAGGTTTTTTGGGAAATAGGGGATTAGGGAATAATATGTAAGCTTAGGGATAGCAATTAGAGTTTGGGGATTTTGTAGTTAGGATTTGGAAAAATGGGAATTGGGGATAGGAGTGAATAATTTGTTTTTTAGGAATATGAGAGTTAGGGAATGAGTGGATGAATTGGGAAAATAAATGGAGGAGTCAAAGAGTAAGGGAATGGAGGAGTGGACTTGGAAAAAAAATGACAAATGCAAACCCTAGGCAATCGTTTTTTGAGAAATTGCAAGGAAGTAGTGTTTGAGTTTTTTCACACTAAACCACCATAAATTTTTAAGAAAAACTCTTTCACTAGCTAGGAAAAGGGCTTGACTTACTTACACACTACAATATTTGAGAAATTTTGGCAATTTGAGGGAGTTTATGATGAAATCGGGCTTGTTATCTCTATGCGTCACACTATAAACCCAATGTGCCGCGCCAATATAAATTTAACACCGTGGAGGGCGGCCCAATGCACCGCGCCACTTGTATGCACCGCGCCTCCAAAACTTGAACTCTTTGCTGCGATTTTGCTTCCCTTCTCCAACACGACCTTCACTTTGCTCAATCTTTCTTCTTTGAGTGCCAATGAGCTGTTTGAATTGTAAAGATGATTTATATACAAGAGCTTTTGGTTTTTCCTTCATAAAACCCACTTTTATAATGTTTGCAATGTGACTTACTTTTTCAACTCTATTTTTTGGGCAGTTTACTTTATTTGTGCCTTTGATGAACTGAATGACTTGATTTCTTGTTTTCCTTGTAGGGGATGGAGCTACTGAAGCTTGTAAAGGTGACCAGGGTTGCCACTGAAGTGATTTACATACAATAGAACTAAAATTCATGAATTTATACAACAAAAACCTAAAATACTCTGTTTTTCCTCAAAACAGGGTTTTGAGGAAAAATACATTTCTGAGAAATTGATTGTGAATTTACTGGTACTGGAACTTTATTCAACCTCCTCATGTACCTGTTGGCTGTTATTGGACATTTTGAAGACCTTTTTGATGAAAGCCTAGACCTAATGAAACTGAAACCCTATAAATGACTCTTACAAATTTAAAGACAAAAAGTGCCTGCAGATGATCTTGATGAATGAAAATGGGCCAGCAGGTAAAAGACATGAGGGAAAATGTACAAAAAACCACTACCATCAGATGATTCATGCTCCTAATGGAATGCAACTGATTGAGTGAGACACCTAATATGCAATGCAATAAGAGAATTTGATCACTGACGGAGGGATGAAGATACCGACAGTAACAGAAGGAACTCTGGCTATTTGTGGGGTGAGTGGGAAATACAAGGTAATCTTCATGATGAATCAATAATCCCTAAAGAACCAAGTCCCTTCACGGAAGGATTTAACCAAAACAGAGAATTCGGATTCTACCAGTGTGTCACCAAGTGTTGTAGCGGCTGTAACACCCTCCAAAATTTTAGCCCACACTCAAATTTTGGAGCCTATAATTTGGATCCTGTGATTAGTCATTCCTTAGTCACTTATTGGTAAGCTAATTATTTCAAGCTCTCTTCTCTGATCTCAATAGTTGTTCACACTTTTATCTTTATATATCAAGTGTCATATTTGGGCATGGGAGTTATCGCTTTTCATGCAAAGGGAAGTTTTGGTTTGCTGCAAGGGGAAATCTTTCTAGAAATGAGTTGTTCTCATCATATAGACATGTTTCACACTCATTTCCAAATTTTCACGCATTATTACACAAGTTTCATCATTATCCTAAAAAATTATATTGTTGGAGCTGCACTTGTCGTAAGCTACCACAAAGTTTGTTGCATTAAGCGAAATATCTTTTCATATGTTCTAGATGATATGCGTTGTATCTCTAAGTGTCCAAGTGTGTGGTCGCAGTTAAGTTCAATCATTGTTCACATTGGTTCCACTGGTTCCACACTTAGCCAAATTATAGAGGATTCCTAGCAACCTAACCTCATCCAGCCTTCCTAAACTGCGCACTTCGCATCTACAACCCTCAAGTTTTTCCTTGCTTGTTGGAATTGTGCAATGCGTAGAAAGCCAAACATCCCTAGGCATCCAAAGCTACACAAAGGATACCCCCAGTGACCTTCCCTCAGCCAGAGCTCACTACTCTCATGAACTGCATACATTTTTACCCCATGCCTCTCTAATTCCCGATCCCCCTTGCCTTTGAAAATTGTGTAGATTTTTCCTCTAGGGCCTCATTCCGGGGAAGCCATTGCCTGCTTGAACTTCATAATTTTGTCCCTTAGTAGGCACTACAAAAACCTTTCCCTCAGTGGGAACTATGTAGTATTATCCCTCAGTCTAGCCTAGTGACTGAGCCTTCTCCCCCTTCACCATATACTAGTTCTTACTTAGTCATTGGATTATCATGCAACATCTTAGACTAGGGGTTTATCACACTAATGTCATCTTGTCATGAGTGGATTACAGATACATGAATTCTAATAGGTTATAGCAAGATGATTAAGAATGAGATGAAGAAGGATGATATGTTAGATGATACTTAAGGAGCTAAGGAGAAAAGATAACTATCAGAGAAGAAGACCAAGGAACTTTGGGTATGATAGAAGATCAGGACCACATGACAACTCCATCCGATTCATGGCCCTTTGGAGGGTAGGTATAAAAAACAAAGCACACCTTTGATGAAGTTGAAATAAACGTCTTAGCATAGGATGAATGACATATTATCATTGTCATATCATTATGTCTTGAATGACATGTATGGTCACAAAAATTGAAAGTCATTCCATGTGTTTCCTCTAAGCGTATTGCTCCCTTTCAGTAGTTTGATCAATTGTCATCTCTTGGCATGTTTAACGATTATGAAATGTTTGCGAGCCTTATCTGGTGGTTTCAAAGGTCAAACCCTATGTATATGAGTTTTATTAACCATATAAACACTTGTCGCACTCATACAGAAAGCCTTGAGCATTGTCGCACAAGTGTCGTCATGGTTGCTCTAAAGCTTTTCTCAAGTGTTGCACTTGTCGCTTCTTGAATTGAGATAGTCACATAGAGGTTAATGTTTTCTTCATTATCTGAGTGGTCTATGCTGTCATGTCATTGAAGTATACGAAGTTTGTGATCACATTTCAAGTTCATCACGGGTCAATCTCCCTCCTGCAATTAGCCATTTTCAGAAAATCTTCTCAACCAGGCAACTTAGCTTCACCGAGCCTTGCCTAAGAAGCACACCGCATAGTGTCAGCCCTTAATGATGTGACTTTTCTTCCTAGAACTATGCATTGTACAATCACTATCCTCCAGGGAATTTGTACTATGCAATTCTAGTGCCCAACATCCTACCTTGGCCCTAAACATTGTGTAGTTGTCCCTCCCAGTCATCAAGTTTTTCACTTGCATTCTAAAACCTCGTAGTGCACAAAGATCTCTAGCTACCTTGGCCTCCAAAACTACATAGATGTGTCCTCCATTGTCCTTCCCTTAGCCAAAGCTCACTTTCCTCAAGAAATGCAAAGATTGGTCCTCCAGGAATCTTTTTTGACCAATACTCCTTGCCTCTAGAAATTGCACAGATTTTTCTCCCAGGGTCTCATCCTACATCAACTACTGCCTTCCTGAACTACGTAATCTTGATTACCAGTGCTCACTGTGTAAATTTTCTCCCTAGTTGGGACTGTGTTGAAAATTTCCTCAATCAAGCCTGAGCTGCACTCTACATAGTCTCAATGATCAAGCCCTCTCCCTGTCACCTGGAACTGCGTAATGTGTAGTTACTGAGCCATATCTCCTATCCTATCACCTATTTGGGGCTTAGTTCATGGATAATAATTCATCATCTTAGGATAGGGTGTTTTCATATTGATGTCATCCCATCATAAGTGAATTGTACAAACATGTACACTATCAAGACATGGAAAGATGATGAACAAGGAGAACAAGGATGGAAGCATGCCTAGAGACTCACTTCTAGCTAAACGAAAGAGTGAACCTATCAAGAGCAATAAAAGGGACACAATTTTACAACCACCTCCCAAGATCAAGGATCATTGAAGACCTTGCATGATCAAGCTATGTGGAGGAGAAGATAAAGCATATACAAGAACACATTCATCACTCAACAATGATAGTGACTTGACATTTCCATATCATCAAGACATTCTATGTTAGCAGTGTCATGTCAAGTCATGTCATGAGTTGTCATGTGCCACATCACTATTGTGGGCCATGTATATTATAAATCAAATGTATTGTAAAGTGAAAATCTGATGGACTCACTCCAATGTCCCACTACTGGGGCTAGTGATGTACAATGTAAATATGTGTCTTGGAATTTTTCTTAATAACAGAAGCCTTTTAATTCTGACACATTCTTCCTGCATGACTTACGGATTTTTGTAAGACTATTCTGTGGATATTTTTATTTCATGTTTTCTTTCGCATGTACTAAGATAGTTGAACAATTTCGGTTATTTTAGTGCTTATATTTTTGAGAATGTATTGTAATGGTCTTTGTTGATGTTTCATCCTTGTGGACACTCACCTTGTTGTTCAAAGACATCATTGCATCACTTTCTTATGCTGACAGCTAGAGCCAAGGGAGATCTTTGAGGTTTTGGCAACCAGGCCTTTATACTAGATGGGACTCCTACACAAAACAGTGTGAGGTCTAATTGGGACTTCATAACAAGGAGATCCCCTTGGTTGATGGATTTCCAGCACGGCCAACACATTGTAGAGCTTCTTCTAGTTAGGGGAAAGCATCGAGTTAGTTGCATACTGTGTATGTCAGTGATTGCAAGGATTATCCTTTACTAAAGGAAAGAAATGTAGTCAAATTTTACCTAATAACATGGGCCAAGATGGAGATAGGAGGTTTTGTTATAACTAGAAGAAATCCACCGAAGTTGCAGAGCTAATCTTGGCAGAAAGGACGGGAGAATGAGTGACTGTAGCACCAAATAGGTAGGTTGGTTACTGATGAGCACTAGTATTGCAGCAATAATGTTACAACACTTGGGGCTACCAAGTTTACTTTATCAATCCAGGGTTCATGCAAACTAGAGGTGACAGTGCTCTATACACAAGTAAATGTGACGAGTCTTCTCCTTACAACTACTAGGCTGAAAATAGACCACTAAGGTTTTTCACACCAAACTTCTATGGATTCAGAAGATTTTTATTACTAATGAGGAAAAGAGAAATCTACACTAAGAGAAAGCTTGTCTACTGCAGTAAAGAAAAAGACTAAAATCAAATGCTAAAACACACCAATTTTCTAACTAATTTCTAAGAGGTTTTTCTTCAAAATAAGGCTAATTTAACATGTATTAAATCTTACTATCATAAGCATGAAAATTGAAACATAAAATATTCTACTGTTTTGCATGTAAATCACTAAAATAACTCTATTTTTCTTCGTCTTTTTTCATGAGAAAGTGTGAAAGCTAATTTCTTTTGGTGATGTGGCAAGGGGCTTAAGGATGATGGTGAATGGTTAGAAGGCTTGGGAGACAAGTAGGGTTCCTCTTCTAGCTTCCTAGGGTATTTTTCCACAATTCAGCCTCACAACAGGCCACTAGAAGTCAACCTACAGGATGTCCTAATGCGTTCTACAAGATTTCTCGAATTCCTACACGATCTCCTGTATTCATAGAGGATACAACCGAGAGAAAAAGGAGGGATGTTGAAGGCGATGGAAGGCTTAGGGAAGGTGTTTGGTGGATGGAATGATGCAAGGGAGTGCCTAGGACTACTTCAAAAATAAAAAATAGAGTTGCGAGACGATTAGATTTTCTCAACAAGCTTGGAGAAGTACTCTTGTGAAATGATGAAATTGATGAGGGTTTTGGTGAAAGGAAGGAATGACCATGGATGGATGAAGTTGTGATGAGGTTGCTGATCATGAAACAACTATTTACTGCTAAAACTCTTGCACTGCACCAACCATTATCATTTATCCATAAATCATGTAAACAAGAAGGATTTCAATTAACTAAGGAAAACAGAATTTCATGAGCTAGCTCCCTACTTCATGCATGAGAGAAAAATTGCAGAATAAGATGAGACCTTAATGATATCTAAAGTAAAACTAAATATAGAAGAACTAATAACTAAATCCTATTCTTGCAAACTGATCAAATGTTGTCCTAAGTACAGAAAACCCTAAATTCTATGAGAAACTAGAATTTTGTCTTTTTGGGGCTGCATAAGGGTTCTTTCCTCAAACCATGATCCCTAAAGGAATGAGTGAGGCCAAATCCACCTAATGAAAACTTTTGATGTTCCTTTATGTCTTCTAAGCTACTGTTGAAGTAAAGCACAAATGGAAGCAAACTAATCAAATTGACAACTACTTGCAATGAAATAATGATAAAGACAATTCAACTATGAAATCAACTAAACATACAAATACAAGAAGAGGAGATTTTGTTGCTAGGGTTGGCCCCTAACCCAAGAGATTCAACCCCCTGAGTCAATTCAGTGTTGGATCCAGGAAATACTCATTCTCATGATCAAAATAGAAAATTAGATAACAATGTCTTCGACAAGTCTTGAACTCAAAAATGACTAGTGTTTTTACAACAAATATTTGAATCCTAATGAGGCTCTAGGCCTTCTTATTTATAAAACAGAAGTTTCCAATGACTTCCTTAAATATAGGGAGGATCGGCTCCCAAGCTTGGGATAAACTAACTCTTTGATTGCCACTTGCTTGGCTACCTTTTGATCTCCATGACTTGGCTATTTGTACTCCGAGCTAGTGTGATTGATGGAGGAATATTTGAATGAGTGAGGAGTAAATGAGGAGGATATACCTCCTACAATCTCTCCTCCTTGTCTCATTCGAGTTTCAACTCTTAATTAGCCAAAATTTTCATGATTTTCTCTCAAAAATCTGCAATCAATGCATATTAGTCCACTAGGAATAATATCTCACTTTGACTCATCTCATTAAGAAAAATACAATCAAAATATGTAATAAATTATGAGAAGAGTTTATTTGAATAAGCCAGGAGGTGGATTGAGGTCCATATAGTTACCAATTGATGAATCTCATCATCACCCCCTACTAAAAGTGTTGCTCATCCTCTGAGAAACTCAATCAATATCCATGTCTTTCATTTCTCTAGTGGCCTCCCTGACATCCCATCCTTCAGTTGTAGTTTCCTCTTCTTGTGCATAGAATCCTACCTTCCTTTCTATCTCCTTCCACTGCTTCCTTTCTTCCTCTTCCTTCCTTCCTTCCAACATTCCTAAGAGTAGTGGTGGATTTAGTATCAATCCAATCCAATTTACTTTGAGTCCTTGGAGAGCTTTCATGTACATGGGTGTTCTATTCACTGCTTCTCTCATTCTATGAGGAGAATGGTACTCTATGATTTTCAAGATGTAGGGAAAAGAGTTCCATCTCCTTTGGAAAGCTTGCATGTTGCCATCCCCTAACAGCTTAAACATGTCCTCAAAGTGTTTGATTGTTTTCTCTTGGGTAGCAAGTTACCTAGGTGCAAGTTGAGGGCCATTTGTAATCAAGTTATGGGTGCTAATGAAAACCATTGGATTTGATTGCTGAGCTGTTATCATGAGAGGTTTTGTTTCTTCCCTTGCCATTATTTTCTTCATTTCTGTAGCCATTGGTTCCTCATGGTTCATCTATGATGCCAAAGCCATCAACTGTAAGTCCCTTTGTTTTGAATTAGGGTCCCACACATTCAGATCTGTTAAGGCTAAGTTATGTAGGTAGAAATCAAACATTTTATCCCTATCCTACAATGTGCTTTGATCACAAAGATCAATGAATTATCTATAATCCTGGAATGGCATACTTCCTCTTTGTGCTAATGTCTTGATTTGGAACTGTAGCCATTGTTCCTTAATATACAATGCATAGGACTTAGCTAGCATACTGCACTGGATTGCCTTTAAGGATAGACTAGACATGGATGCCGATTGATTCTCTCTCTCTTGTAGTTGTCCTATTAACCATGTATTTTCTACCTCAAACTGAGCTTTCATCATTGCCTCTTTCTCCCTTAGGCTGCTCAATTCTATGCCATCTCCTTTACTTTCTCCTCCATGTGACCTATGTCCTCCACTCCTTTGGACTTGGAAATTGTCGTCCATCTATGTGTGCTTGCCCTTTCTTTCTCAAGCTCAAAGAATAAGGGGATTGAAAATTTCTGTGGAATGACCCTACCCCCTTCAATGAACCTATAGTAGGAGTCAAGGTTAGGTTGAGGACTAGGTAACCTCAACTTTGGACCCTCCTTCTTTGTTTCTTTTCACATACTCCCTTCTTTGTCCAATTTCTGAGTTTCTTGTACGTTTCACAAAGTTTCTTGTAGGATTTCCTCTGCTTCCTGTAGGTCCTTTTGTTTATCCTGTAGGAGGAATTTTCCTTTGGATGAGGCAAATCTAGTGACAGACTTCCTAACATAAGTGATAGGAGACTTGGGAGAGTCTTGTCCTGATGATCCTTTTCCTTGATTTTTCATAAGAGGAGCTATATTTTCCTACGATTTGGGTGAGTCTTCAACGACAATAGGAACCTTGGTGGGAGTTTGAGGTTTTCCTTTCCCTATTCTTGTACTTTTTCTTGTCCTAAAGTACAATGGAGTTTGCTTCTGTCTCTTCCCTTTTTGTTTTTTAGGCATACTAAGGGTAGTGAGGGCAACTATTGCCTCTTTCTCAGTGGGTATTGGGGATACCGTGGGTGATTCTTCCTTGTCTTTTGTCTCCCCTTTTCCATTCCCCTTCTTATATTTGTATTTCTCCTCTCCTTCTCACTCTATTCAACAATTTCCTCCTTTGCATCTTGTTTTGTCTCTTCACCACTTTCCTTCTCCTTTTCTTCCTCTTCTTCCTCATTTATTTCCTCTTCATCCCTCTCTGTTTCTTCTTCATCCTTCTCAGTTTCTTCTTCATTCTTCTCTATTTCGTATTCATCCCTTTCACTGGTAGTGGGGCTTTCTTCATACTCAAGGGCTTTTATGCCTTCCTCTGTCTGCATGTCTCTGAAAGTTTCCCATGTGATAGGGAGTCTGAGGTTTTGGAGGGCATCTTCTATGATAAGTCTAATTAACCCATGATGGGCTAGTTGTTGATGGTTTCCTTCTTGCACCTTCATCCTCATATCAATCATTGATTGAAGAAGCAAGTAGGGTATGCTGTGTCTGTTTTGAGGAGGTGTGTCTGCTCCAAACCTCAACTCTTGAAGAAGCCTCAAATGGTATTCATATACTACATTGTACCTACTTCACATGAGATATAGTTAATAAGGTGGTAGCTAATTTTATTCCAAGGATATGGAAGGCTTGCTCTTCTAACTCCATTTTTGTCTTGCGTAGCCTTCTCTCCTTCTAAAAATATTTTCTTCTTTGCAATTTGGCTATTTCCCTTATCCTCCTTTCTCCAAGGCATCCATAAAGGAAGGGTGGTGATTTTGTCTATGATTTTAGGGGTGAGTTATATAAATACGCCTTTTACCACAATAGTGGCATGGGTCCTAGTTTCTGGAATGAGGGAAAGAGAAAAATCTATGGCTACTTCATCATCATATCCCCTCAATTTCTCAAAGAAACCCATCCAATTGTGCCTTGTGAATATCTCTAGTATAGGAGGATGCTGATGAATCCTCATTGTGTTGATGGGTTTCCTCTTATTGAATCCCCCTATCATTTTCTCTAATGGATGGAGAGTTGTATATATCTGACACCAAATTTAATGAATAAGGAATTTTAATTGAAAATTATGTGTATTCAATTCCCCTAGATTGCAATCTTTTTCAACATAATAGAAGGCTTTTCTATATTATTTTCACTTGGAATTTGTGGGAAGGTATAGAGCCTACCTCCTTATCATTACTTGATGAAGCCGACCTTTGTTTTTCCCTTGTAGAATTGCTCACTACCAATCCTGTAGGTGTTGTTCTGTATCCTATAGGATCTCTTATGGGACCTTGTAGGATCCTATAGGCGCTCCTGCATAGGGAAAAACGAATTTTTCCTTTCCTATAGACTTCTTGAGGGTCAAGAGAAAATTTTCTAGTGTGTAGCCTCAAGAATGTGGTTGTGCATGGGGATCAATGCCTATTTCCTCATATGGATGATTTGAGTGGGGTGGTCTGCTGGCAGTCAAGGTACGAATATCTATTTTTGGACCGTTGGTCCCACTAGCACATAATCATTCTCCTCACCTCATAATCAACTCCCACTTTGGGCATCTGTAGCTTAACCACTTTCAACCTCATCTCTCCTTTTACTTGACTTGACTGCTACCATGTGTGTAAGGACTAACTGTCTTGTCCTCATTGACTGAGCAAAGGTGGCCAAGTTAATTGGCCACCTTTCGCTTATAAACAAACTCCTACACAAATTTTACATATTTTATCATATTATGCTAACTAGAGAGTGGAAGCGAGATACTTACCTGTGGTAATGATGCCTTGATGTTGTTTATTGAAGAATGAAGTCCTTGATGTGTACTAGCTACATGTGTTTTTCTCCTCTCTTTTGATTGTCCTCTGATGCTCTTTTTTGATGTTCAGGTACTTGGTGGTGATGTTGATGATTCTGATGTTGCTTCTAAGCTCTAGAGGAGCTTCATTGACCACTGGATCTCCATGCTTGAAGCTGACTACAACCTATGATTTTTTGTTTTGTGGGATATGATGCTACAGGGTTTCATAGAAGATGTCCTATAGCTGCTTCTCCCTAAAAAAAAATTAATCATTTTCTACTACTAGAGCATGAGGGTGGTTGGGATGGGAAGGAAAGCAGTCTAGGGATTTGTGAATGAGGAAAATAGCCTTTAGGTGTTGTACCCTTGTTCTCTGTCTTCATCCTCTATTCTCTGTTTTTCTTTGAAAACTGTAATTTTTGAAACTAACCTTTTTTTTTATGAATGCAGGGGTGATCATTATGGAGAGGGGTATGGTGATGAAAATGTGAAGTAATATATATAATATAATAATATTATAAATATATATATATTATATATATATATTACATTAGTATGGGTAGGTCATCCCCTTGCTCTAGGGTTACTTCCTTTAGGATTCCCAAGCCATTGTAATTCCTATAGGGTCATCTTGTAGGTTTTTAGGGAGTCCTGTAGGTTTACTGGGAATCATGTAGAAAACACAGAACCCTTGCAAAATGAGCTAAATGAGTAGAAAAATGGAGGTAATGATGGAATGATGAAGGATAATGAATGTAGAAATAAAAACATGAACTATATATCTCCCTTTTTATCTTCTCTTGCTGCTTTGATCATCCTCTTTCTGACCTACAAACAATATTTTCACATTTTTTCTTTTCTCTTTTTATTTTATTTTTATTTTTTTGTTGTTTTTTCTTTTTGAAAGCAACTAGTCTACCTCCAAGAGGTCTTCATCCTAGTTGCTTGCCCTGGGCGCCTCAAAAGGGGTATTCACCTAGAGATCTTTTTATTTCTTTATTTCTATTTTTCCTCAAGAGGTTTTCAACCTAGCAATGGGACTCAAGTGCCTCATGGAGGCTTTCACCTGAGTCTCCTCTTTTTTTTTTTTTCCATTTTTTCAGTGACTTGATGAGGTAGAAGCTGAGACTTGCTCCACCACCATCACTATCTTGCTGATGCCATCAATGAATTCTTTCTTTGACAATGGATTCTTTTAAACCTTCAATATGTGTTGATTAACAACTAAAGGAACGACCTCTGCATCAATGGCTCTAATATGCACTAAACCACTATCATGACATTTCTCTATGACATAAGGTCCTAACCATCTAGTCCTTAACTTGCCCTTAAAATATTTATATATGGAATCATATAACAAAGCCCAATCACCTTCTTGAAATTGCTTGTCCTCGATGTTCTTTTCATGCCAGATCTTCCTCTAAATTTGAGTCACCTCTATGCGTAGGAGGGCCTGCATTCTAAACTCATCTAACCCATTTAGCTGGAGCAATATCTCTTTTTGTGCACTGCTAAGATCTAGATCTAGTTGGGCTACCATATTCAATTTATTGTACTCAAATTCGATGGAAGACATGACTTCTTCCTAGAGACCAACTCATAGGGTGTGAATCTAGTGGTGGTCTTCCAGGTGGTATTGTATGCCCAGGTGGCCTCAACTAATCTATCTGCCCAATATTTTCTGTTGTTGCTAACCACTTTGGTCAGGATGCCCTATAGTGCTCTATTGGTCACCTCCACTTGCCCATTAGCTTGTGGGTGATAAGGAGTGGATGTTCTATGCTTGATCTCACGCTGGCTTAACAAGTCTTTGTTAGGATATTCCGACACATAGGAAATAGTTAAGTATAACTTGGTCTAGTATAGAGTTAGGTAAAGTGTGTTTCTTTACTATGTACTTTTGTAACTTACAATCCGACGGTCATGATATGTAGTGATTCGACAGTTCATTCTCTCCTCGACATCGTCGACACTTGATCCGTGGCTTAACACCCAATTGGTCCATGATATCTATTTAAAGAGCATGGAGGGTCATTTGTAGGTTAACTGTTCATGAGAGAAGCTTATGTAAAATTTCATTCTTTTATTAATAAATTGCTTGAAGTGGCCGCGTTGGCTCAGGCCATGGACTGTTTCCCTCTTTCAGGGTTTTAACCACGTCAAAAATACTGGTGTATTGATCTGTGATCTATTTGTGAGCAGTTTCCTTTGATGTTCTCTTTGAGGAACTTACCCTGTAAATTCCTACATGGTATTAAAGCTATTTGAGGGTCGCACTCGTTGGTTATCCAAATCTGAAGTCAGAAGAACTGCATCTGTCTGCCATTTCCTAGATCTACTATTTCTAACTGCTTTCGGGCCAAGAGGACTGCTCTGTTGTGTTAGGAGCATTTGTTCCAGTGAGGAAACCCTTTTGTTTCATGAAAAAAGGTTTCTGGTAGCCCTAGCTACGTCATTTTTAAGATCTAGAGGTATATAGTGTTTATTTGCAGTTTCTAGTTATTTTCTCTCTGTTTATTATTTCAGTTTATTTAGCTTCTTTTTTATTACCAGATCTATACCTTTCATTTCTATGTATGCTCTTTTCCCTACGACTCTGTGTGATCTCGGCAAATCACAAACAAAGAGGAAGGATTTTTCTCATGCGTATGGTCTTTTCTGCTGCGCCTTAGTGTGATCTTGGAAAATCAGAAACATTGAGGAAAATATTTAGTTTCCGGGTAAAGCTAACTTCAAGCCGTAAGGGTTTTTTTTTGTTTGTATGTCCATGCTGGGTTTTGTGTTTTTTGTTTTGTAGGGAAAAAGATCTTTCTCAAGCAAGCACGCAACCCAAAGCTTCAGTGACCAAAAAAAAAACAAAACGCCCCCCCTCTCTGTCTCTCTCTCAAACTTTTAGTTTAGCTCACTTGGTTCAAAGCTAATTTATGAGAGTAGAGGTCTTGAGTTCAAGTCTCCTTTTTGTTGGAAAGGGGGTGTTTTTTATTTCTGCACTTCGTCGGCACCTTCATCAACTTTTCTTCAAAAAGCCATAACTTCTTCATCCGGAAGCTGTTTTCAGAGCCGTTTTTTTTAACCAGCCTAATTTTTGGAGATCTTTCCATTGGAACACTTAGTTTCAACATATATAGCTTCAGTTTCTATTAAAATGGAAAGTCCATGCCAAGTTATTCTTGACAGCACCAACTACTTCCAATGGTGGTC